>BPLQ01006751.1:0-89039 GCA_021605075.1 Caerostris darwini
AAGGAAAAGATAAAATTGATACAATGTTAAAATATTTATTCTAAGGATAAATTATTTTAGAAATAATTACTAATTTTAAATGATTACTAGCTTTATAATTATATATTTTTTAAAGTTTCTAAAGTTTATCTGACTTAATGTGATGTAATTTTTTTATTCTAACCAAATTTTAATTTATTTAACTATAATAGATATAAAAATTGAGCAGTTTTAAAATCCCAAGACATTTCCTTTATAAAAGAAACTTAAAAAAGCACGATAATTGGCAGTTTAGTATTTAAATCTTATTCATACAACATCAAATTAAAATAGATATATTAATCTTTTTCATACAAGGAAATTTTAACATGGGCATTTTAATTTCATGCAACCTCATTGTAACATAGACATTTTAATCTTATTCATACAACATCATTTTAACATAGACAACCTATAATATTAGGAATTCATTATTGAAGAGGTTAATCATTCTTTTAGAAATAAATTCAACTTATATAATATTTGTTGTTTGAAATTTTACGATAAAAGTAAGTTTATTACCACGTATGAAAGTGCCACGTATGCCTGGGTCAAGTATCCTAAGTATAAATATTTCTCAAATTACAATAAAAAAGGTAGAAATCAGTGCATTGCCTGTTATGAAATAAAATGTTTGTTTGTTTATATTCATTAAGCTAATTACAGGAAGAAACAATATTGATTTTTCCGGTATTTAATTAGCGTTTTAGAAATATTTGCACGCATTTTTTATTGTAGATAAATTCTACTAAATATTATTAAGCACGCTCTTATAAAACGAAATCTATCAAAGGTCAATTCACAAATCAAATAAAAACCTATTAGCATTCAGATCCTGGAAAATGCGTCACTTAAATAGGTGAACAGAAATTGAATTCAAAAACGGGCAGGCATTTACTTTCAAGTAGATTAACCTTTTTTAAATGAACCTTATTCAAACACTTTGCTTCTTTGGAATTAAACGAATACAAACAGTAATAAATGGAATGTTCTTATCAATATTTACTTTCCTCGCCTTTGACACGTAAAAAAATATTTTTTTTTTTTGCATCAAAATGAAAGAAAAACATTTTTTTTATTAAATTCTCCACATAAACGGTTTTTTTGTGGTTTATTTATTAAATGCAGTTTCAAATATGTTTTTATCTGCTTATGAAAACATTTTATACGATGGTAAAAAAACGACAACCTTGCCATTATGAATCTTAACCAAATTTTCTGAAAGCTTTATTTATGAAATAAAAAAGAGAAGGAGTACCATTAAAACCCATACAAAGCTCAATCCATCTTCATCTTTCAATGTCATCCCTAGAAAAGAGTATTTCATCAAGAATTATATTAAATAAATTCTTTAATGAAACATTGTCACTGAATTATCAATGTAAATTTAAATCAATAGATAATATCTAGTTGCAAGCGCTGCATTTTTTTCATCTCTAGTTCTGAGAGTACTTAAAAAAAGTGTCTTTTTTTATTAAAAATAAAACCCGTCAGCCATCTGCACCACGTTTACTTCATAATTTCTTCCTAGATTAATGAGTAACCGTGTTCCAGACTAGAGACCCAATTAAAGAATGAAATAAAAAAAAATTGATTGAAGATTATAAAAAAATCTAGGATTGCCAAAAAAAAAAAAAACAAAAAAAATGTTCACCCTAGAAGTTAACGATCGGAATTTTTTTCACCCTCCTTCAAATTTTTATTTTATTTAATTACATTTTTTTCTTACATTTTGGAACGCATAAAAAAGTAAAAGAAGGGTCGTCTGAGCTCATTAGTTTAGAGTGACACGTTCTTAATGTCCGTGAAGCCAGAGACCCTTCGAAAACGTTGCTAATTGGGTAATTTGGCCTCACCGAGATAAGGGAGACTGCTCATGAAGAAGAGAGGAACAATATGGAAGATAATGAAAAAGGATCGTTATGGATTTTTTGTGTTATAACCAGCAGGATAATGATAATAAAAAAGCATGATGCTGGGATAGGGCGCTGATAAAAATGTTGTAAAGTTTTACGTCAGCTGACCTACCGGTTAATCCCTTCCAAATTTAATCTCTGTGTTTTACTTTACTTTTATCAAAAAGAAATATTACTCGTATAAAATTCTAACAATCTGGAATCTACTCCTTGTAATACTTTCCTCGAAATATTTTCATACAGAGAATAGGCATGTCTGATCTGTTAAAAATAATTGCAACATTTTTATAGGCGAAACAGAAAGATGTAAAATCTAATAAAAACAATGTAATATTGGGAAAAAAATCTTTTTTTTGGATAAATTTATTGATAATCGGAGTTCTAGAATTGCATAAATAAAATAAAATCAGTTATGTAACCATGCTTACTCCTACGCACTGCCACGAACGCCTCCGGTGGCGTTCAGGAGAAATGATCAGTAGGCCTCGAAACTCTCATCCGAGTGGAAGTACAGCACAACAAGCACTCCTGGTCAGAAACATTTAGTTTATGGTCTCTCACACCCAGAGAAAATATATTTAACGCAATCTTGTGAATTAGATTATTTAAGATTCTTACCCAGTATATTTCGCGCATTCCACGCCTACCTAAGTAGCGGATTTTTGGATTAGAAGTTTATTCCTTCTACGACTGTATATTTATATTTATTTAATTGTGATAAATATTGTATATCCCTAATTGTATATATATGTGGTGTTTGTTTCTGTCTAAATAAAAGCAGTGAGCTCTCAAAACTGTGTCTCAAGTATCTCAACCAAACTCCACCCAGTTAAAATCTGTTTGATCTGTTTGAATCACCATTATGCTGGCTAAATGTCGATGCTTAAAATAATTAATTGTTTACAATATACTAAATGCTCGGTAAAGAAGGTAAATAAATTTTAAATCTCATTTTTTTTAAAGTAAAAAAAAAAATTAGTATTTATAGATTTAAACCTTTGTCTATGTCAAGTATTATAAATATAAATATTTAACAAGTTAACATAGAAAAGATAGGAATCAGTGCTTTGACTGTTATAAAATAAAGTGTTTGTTTGTATTTATTAAGCTAATTACACAAAAAACATTGATTTTATGATACTTAATTAGCGGTCTAGAAATATTCGTACACATTTTTTATTGAAAGTAGATTCTACTAAATATTATTAAGCACGCTCTTAAAAAATGAAAATCTATCAAAACTCAATTTACACATCAAATAAAAACCTATTACCCTTCAGATACTGGGAAATACGTCACTTAAATAGGCGGACAGAAATAGAATTCAAAAACGGGCAGACATTTATTTTCAAGTAGATTAACCTTTTTCAAATAAACCTTAATCAAACACTTTACTTCTTTAGAATTAAACGAATACAAACAGTAATAAATGTAATGTTCTTATCAATATTCACCTAAAAACAGATTTTTTTTACATCAAAATGAAAGAAAAAAAAATTTTTTTTTTTTATTAAACTCTCCGCATAAATTTTTTTTCTGGTTTATTTTTTCACTGCAGTTTGTAATCTTTTTTTTTTATCTGCTAATGGAAACATTCTATACGATGGGAAAAAAGACATCCTAGCCATTATGAATCTTAACCAAATTATCTGAAAACTTATTTATGAAATGAAAAAGAGGAGGTAAACCATTAAAACCCATACAAAGCTCAATCCCTCTTCATCCTTCAATGTCATTCTTAGAAAAGAGTATTTCGTCAAGAATTATATTAAATAAATTCTTTAATGAAACATTGTCATTGTGTTATCAATGTAAATTTAAATGAATATATAATATCTAGTTGCAAGCGCTGCTTTTTTTCATCTATAGTTAAGAGAGTACTTGGAAAAATGTGTGTTTTTTATTTTATTAAAAAAAACCCGTCAGTCATCTGCACCACTTTTACTTTATAATTTCTTCCTAGATTTATGAGTAACCGTATTCCACACTAGAGACCCCATTAAAGGAATAAATAAAAAAAATGGATTGAAGATTATAAAAAATCTAGAAGTGTATAAAAAATTTTAAAAAAATGTTCACTCTAGAAATTAACGATTGGAATTTTTTTTCCTTTCTCCTTCAAATTTTTATTTTATGTAATTAAATTTTTTTCTACATTTTGGAACGCATAAAAGAGTAAAAGAAGGGTCGTCTGAGCTCATTAGTTTAGAGTGACACGTTCGTAACGTCCTTGAAGCCAGAAACCCTTCGAAAATGTTGCTAATTAGGTAATTTGACCTTACCGAGATAAGAGAGACTGCTTATGAAAAAGAGAGTAACAATATGGAAGATAATGAAAAAAGGATCGTTATGGATTTTTTGTGTTATAACCATAGCGGGATAATGAGATTAAAAAAACATGATACTGGGATAGGGCACTGATAAAAATGTTGTAAAGTTTTACCTGAGGTGATCTACCAGATAATCCATTCTAAATTTAAACTCTGTGTTTTACTTTTCTTTAATAAAAAAAAATATTATTTTAAAAAAACTTTAAAAAGCTGGAATCTACACTTTTTAATATTTTCTTCAAAATAAATTCTTATAGTTAAATAGACATGTCTGATCTATTAAAAATAATTGCAACATCTTTAGAGGCGTAAACAGAAAGAGATAAAATCAAATAAAAACAATGCAATATAGGGAAAAAATGTTTTTGTTCAGAAATTTATTGTTCATCTACGTATTAGAATTGACCGAAATAAAATAAAATCAGATGTGTAACCATGCTTCCTCCTACGCACTGACAAGAGTGCACCTTGTGCCGTTGAGGAGAAATTATCAGTAGACCTCGAGACTCTCACCCGAGAGAAAGTATAGCACAACCAGTGCTCCTGCTGTGAAACATTTCGTTTACAGCCTCGCGTCCTGTGAGGAAACATATTTAACGCAATCTTGTGAATTAGTTTGCCTACAGAGTCTCACAAAGAGAGGACTTATATTTATATAATCCATTCTAAATTTAAACTCTGTCTTTATTGTATCTATATTGTATTATTCTCCTTTATATAGTAAAATATCTATATTGTATTATTCTCCTTAATATAGTAAAATATCTATATATTAAAAAGGTAATATTCTAAATTAAAGAAAAATATACAAAATAAAACTCTAAACTAATAAAAAATACGTAAAATAATACTTAAATAAAAAAATAAAATAAAATTTAATAAAATAATACTCTAATAGATCACTCTAAATTATTAATAAAAAATATATATGAATATAAATTAACACAGAAAGGAATTCTTTTGAAGAATAAGAGTGATCAAAAATTATCCGTGAATGCTTTAATTTCTGCATTTGCTCTGAAATTAAAATAATGAACAGAAATGCAAATTTCACGTGAAAATTGGTATTCTCTTCAATGTTTAATTGAAATTCTTTTTCATTATGATTAACAAAATGCATGCTAACAGTTCAGAAATTAAAATTATTTTATTTAAATTTCTCTGGGGAATTTAAATAATTATTTTTTATTTACAATTTTCAATAAAAAACATTCTGAGTGGCAACGTTGAACAAAACAGTGTTATTAGCTTTTTTTTTTAATTATTCAACGAAAAGAATGTTTGTGGCAACAATTCCGTAAATAATTGAAATAGTAGTTAAAAGGTTGAAAGGTTGTTAGTATACGAATTCAGATACAATGCTTTACATATGTTAAGTTTTATTTTTATCTTAAAATACTTATCTCGCATCTAATAATATAATGTTTGTCGTGTAAACATACCTTTGAAAAAGCTTTATTTTGCAAGAAATTTGTGATTACTAAAAGTTTTTTATGAAGATGCTTTGGAAAGTTTCATTTCTTATAGTTAACGTTTATTTACAAATTCCCCTGTTAATTAATTTATATAAATGAAAATGAGTGAATATATATGAGCAATTACAATAAAATTTTAAAATATATTAACATCTTATCAATTTAATTGTTGAATAGATCAATGAAGAAACAAAGACTTTAATATGGATTTAATTTTCTTTTTTCAAACTTACATAAAAAAAAATCATGAATAGAAAAAAATAATTTAATGTTTTAAATCCAAAAGGGTTACACAAAATTTATTTTTATGTTGTGAATTTTCTCTGGTAAAAATGCTTGACATTTTGAAAATATCAAACATACATATTTCAAAACGATATCTGATTTAACTAACACAACATAGAAATGAAAATAAATACTATACAAAGCAATGCACAATACAGTATGTCATAAGTAATCTCAATTTTATGCCATGCATCGTCAAGCATCTAAGAAGTTATGGAATCAATATCAGCTGTAATATGCTTTTTCAGTTCCTGGAAATTAATACTTGGAATATGAGTATCTGATAGCCATTTTTATATAAAGACCAATGGATTTAAATTGGTGAGTATCCACTTAAAAGGTCATAGCTTTTCATATGCTTGCCATTACACATAGCATGAAATTTTATGTTGCTTGTGCTTGGAGAAACCAAAAGCATCACACATTGAAAATATTTTAACCTTTGTAGTTACTTTTTAGTATTATTAGTTATTCTGTAGTTACATTGTTTTTTATTTTGTAGTTATATTGCTAGTTAATTTAGTAGTATATTGTTAGTTATATTGTAGTTATATTGTTAGTTATATTGTAGTTATATTGCTAGTTAATTTAGTAGTTATTTTGTAGTTATATTGTTATATTGCGAGTTATTTTGCAATTATATTGATATATTGTGAGTTATTTTGTAATTATATTGATATATTGTGAGTTATTTTGTAATTATATTGATATATTGTGAGTTATTTTGTAGTTATATTGTTAGTTCTTTTAAAATTATATTGTTAGTTATTTTTAAGTTATATTGTTAAAAATTTTGTTATTATTATTAGTTATTTTGTTGGCTTACAATTAGTTATTTTTTAGTTATTTTGTGGTTATATTGCTAGCTATTTTGTAGATATATAGCCAGTTAATTATTATTATTATATATTGTTACTTTCAGTAAATTATTTTAACATTTTAAAGCAATTTTATAACTTAGCCAACAATTACAGGACAATCTATATTTTTATGTTACTCTTATTACTAATGTAAATAGTGAAATTTAAATGTAAAAAATAAAATAATTAAATTTGAATTCCTTGAAATTTGTGAGAAACCTAAAAGGTATGATAAATTATTCCAACTGGACCAAACTTTCCTGTAAAATACAATGAAATCACTCGCCTTCGAATGGGAGAGAAATCATTCTTCGCGGCTCAGGTCGCTATTCAGAGAGAGAGAGGACTTTCCTTTCAGAAGGAAATATTCCCAAGAAACGAGAAACGAAGGGAATTCTCAAAAAGATCCGAGAGTCCGTCGGGAGAACAGGAGGGCGTGGGATTATGGAAAGGAAAATGATTTCGATTTCTCAAATTGAATGGCGGTTTCCTCGCATAAGGTGCAATTGTCCAGTTTGTAGATGATTTCGAAACCGATAAATTGGAAGAAATCTCACTATTTTCTACCTGTTTAGGTTTCGAGTTTATGTGTTAAACACAGGCCGAAATATGGGCTTAGTTGAAGAATATTCATTTAAACTAGTTTAGAGAGTGGTTTTAGATTAAAGTGCTGATCTGGTATCGATTATAGTGTTGAGCTTTTTCAATATTTCTTAAAATAGTAGATAAAAAGGTTTTTTTCTTTACAGTTTTCTATAAGAAGGAAATATGTTGTCATTTTAAGTTATAACTAAAATAACTTATTCTAAAACGATTATTTTAATAAAATACAGAAGATTTTATTCATTACTAATTCAAAGAAAAAGAAAATACTATAACCAAATTAGTAGTTTTAAGTAGTTTATTAGTAGTAAAGGAATGAATTTCTAAAAATTCTGTTGTATTAATACAAAAATTTTCAGTAAGGAAGTTCTTAATGGATGTAAGACAAATCTTTTGAATATATATAGATTTGCAGAAATAAAATAATATAAATACTACAGAAATAAAATAATATAAACTATTGAAATTTTGAGATTCTACGATAAAGCTATTTATTAAAGTTATGTTTTAAAATTACTATTTCTAAAGAATATGCCATTACTCTAAACTGGTGTTCATAATTAAGATAATTTACATATTCTGTTGATTTTCACGAAAAGTACTGAACGACATGTAAATCTATAGTTTCCGAAAAAAGATACAAATATTTAGAGTATTATAGGTAAGATTGTACGTGTTTGTGAGCTGTGAATTTAGAAAAACAGTCTTTTTGATAGAGATTCCGGCATTCTATTTGTTCACACATTTCCCGTATTTCGTGGGGTTTTTTCAAGAGAAATTAATTTTTTTCTTGTAGTAGTTAATTTCAAAAGCCGACAGCTTAAGTTGAGTTACAATCACCGTTTGTATAATTGAATGAGAATACGATTTAAGGGTAGACAGAAAGAAGGACAGAATATTGAGCAGATTATCACAGGAATTGATGGAAACAGATAAAAAAATGAGTTGGCCAGCTAGATCTTCCAACCTAAATCATATAAAATGCATGGAGTACATAGCCAGACTATTGCTTCATTTAATGTTCCAGGCTATGCATAGCTTGAAAAAGAAGTCGCTACTCGAGTAGGCTCAGCTGCTACTAAGTATCATGAGTTGTCTGATTTTCAGTGTGGATTCAAGTTGTGACAACTGTATAATTGCATGAGTAGTTCATATATCTTATTCGCCATTTTGTTGTTCGATATTTTAATTTCTATTTCACAAAGTTTCGCACCTATGAGTCTTACATAGTATCATGTGTGGATACCATAATTGCCGTGTATATCTATTTTTTACGTTATATGAATTTACAAGCGGATATGACCTTGCTTTGTCCGGTAACAAAAAATAAAGCCGATTTAATTTTCGTAAATTTTATTAAAAAAAATTATGATTGAGAGAAGTTTGAGAGTTTAATGTGTAATATTTTAAATAACTGGCCTAATAATATAAATTAATTAATTAAAGAGGACTTTCTTGTTTAAGAATTTTTAATAATAATTATTTCAATTTTTAATCTATTGTCATTTATTTTTAAGAATATAGTAGAGTTAGTTTGGTAAACAAATGAAAAACTTATACTTTAACAATAACTTAACTAATGACGCCTCAGCTTTTAACTCCGGACCAATCTGGTGCAATGAAAATCTGCTGGAGGAAAAAGAAATATAAATAAAATAAGCTTTTTTATTTTATTAAAAAAACTATAAAAATAATTTTTTGTAATTGTTTGCTACGAAGTTTTAGAACGAAATAATAAAAAATCAGTTTTGAATTTTTATGGTATTTTTTATTTATCTAGTTATTTTCTAAAGGAGTTGATAAGGACAATGCTTGCCTTTTCCAGACAATGCTTACAATAAATTTGTGTTGCTACTTTAAATAATAAATTTTATCTAAATATAGATAAAATGATTCATAAAATAATTTGTTGAAGCTTCTTACTAATGATAGTAAAAGCATTTTTTACAAAACATAAGTTTTGATTAACAGTACAAACAAATTTTATAAATTTTCTGACATTAAAAAAAGAAATTAAAATCTTTCTACTTATTTTTTAATTCGTTCTATTAGCTCACACTCTCCATATATATATCTTGTTCAAATCTTCAATAGTTAATAAAATACTTTTTATTCATCCACTCAAGTTGAAATAATTTTTTTTTTGAACTTGTAGTGGATGACACTTGATGTTAATACAGTTTTTTCAAATATTAATTCAGTAATTAAGTTTAATTAATTAATTATATTTTTTTTAGATTTAAGTAGTATATAGAGGGCGCCAGAGAGATTAAATAGAGAGAGAATACCAATAGACCAATAGAGGGCGCCAGATAAATACCTACCAATAGAGGGCGCCAGATAAATTTAAAAAATGAATTAAAATTATTTATAAAGGATTTTCTGCAATAAAAGGAAGAATAATAATAATAAATAGTGAAATAAAGTAGGAATTGACTATATATTACTTGTATTATACTACTTGTATTATATGTATTATATTACTCGTATTTATATTACTTGTTTTTCATTAAAAATAATACCATTACAAGGAAATAATTTAATTTCTTTTAAAATTTATCTTTTGAAATAATAAAAGCATTAAGGCATTTCGAAGAATTCTGAAATAAATTCTTTTATATTTTTCATTTATTACTATTTTGATGTTCTATTTTTCTAAATTTAAAGTGATTTTCATCAGTTTTGTACAAGAAAAGATAAAATATTAAAGTAATACGATATCTGTCTATCTATCTTTCAATATGTATATATATATATATCTATATATAAAATTTTGAGAATGATTTCAATAAAATATTTTCCTTTCACATTTTTTGATATCTTAGACACAAAATATTCTGGTTTAAAATTCCCAGCTTTGTGACATAAAATACTGTAACAAGTTGCATTTGTCAACAACAGCAGCGGCATCAAAAAATATACCAAAGATACTTCACTAAGATGTATACTTTAACCTTTCCTTTTTATGGTTCCCCATGGGAATTTACAGTTACCTTGTTTAAAATCTCTGGGGTTCAAGGTTAGTTTGATGAAAAAGTTAAGAGCTCTAGGTATTTTGAATCAAGAACTTTTGGCCAGGTCTATGAAGAAAGTTTCTGGTTGCAGAATTGATTATCTTATGCAAGGGATATGCAGTATAAAATATTTTATTCACGTTTTATTCAAGCTTTACGTTGCGAAAATAATTTGAGTCTATAATAAAATGTTTATTTTTTTTGTTTATTTTGTTTTTTTGAAGGTTTAAAAATCTTACAAGTGAAAAAAAAAAGTAAGAACAGAATCCTATTATGAAAAATAAGCTTATTGTAATGACTTGTTTCAAGGTTTCAATAGAAATTTCAAGGATTTTAAGTGGCACCACATTGTTGAGCTCTGAAAAATTTATGAATGATTCAGTTAATCAGTTGCTTAATGTTTTCAGAGTACTTTGGCTCCGAACTAGCCTGAAACTCCTGTGGGGATGCAAGTATAGAATCCGTTTGGGATGTAATCTGGAAGTAACAGGGAGCAAGGTGTGGGAGGTACTGTAGCATGATCAGGAATCATCTGTAAAAAATTAATGCCGGAGTATTCAGGAAACTGTCTGGTGAATACTTGTAGTTTCTCAGTTAGATTTTGCAGTTGTTGATAAAAACTTTCAATACATCCAAGTTCGTTTGAAGGTCGTCAGAGTTTTTTAAGAAATCAACATCCTCGGCGGAAGGTAGAATCTTGTGCTAGCTCTGGAGAGGGTTCACACTTTTGGAGACAATCTGGAAATGTGATTTTCTCCTTTACAGTCCTTGAGGTGAGATTTCTTTTAGGAGCAATAGGTTTTCTAGCAGTAATTTTGGAGGGAGGGTTCGGAAATCTTTCACAACCACTCTAAGAGGCGAGATGACCTGATATGTCACAATTAATTTATGTACGACTAGTGATGTGGATGTTAATTAATATAAAACCAAATGCATTATGTATATAATAATTTATGTATGTGCATTAATTTTAAGTAGTTAATTATATATCTAGTATATTGATGCAAGTTAATTCTATAACCCATTAAATAATTTCATTTTTTTATTTTACTTTCAAATGCCAGATAATTTTAATATCCTTTACATAAGAGTGGCAGAGGCATAGAAAATGCAGCGTCCACCAAGATGTACTAGGGTGGGCCTGCAAAAACTACATACACGTTCTGCTTCCACAATTCAGAATATTTTATGAGGTTTTTGTAATTACATCCCCCCCTACCCCACTTTTAGGTTTACAGGTTCATCATGTCTATTCACGGAAATGACTATTGCTTTGGTATATTTTTTCTTATGCATCCTCTATTCAAAGAGCCACCGACTTACATTTTTCAGTTTATATATAAAAATTATCAACACATAAATGTAATTCACAAACTATACTTGATTTTGCTCAGGAATTTATACAGAAACTTAAATTTATCTTATAAATGTATCTCATTCACATCCTTAATCGTGCAAAAAGTATTTAGCAAATCTTCCGATTTGTATCATCAGGAGTTCCTTATTATTTGCGAATGCAATAAGGATAAGTGATTTCATTAAAGCATTATCTTTTAATGTAAATCTTCTCACACTTTATCATTAGCAATCAACAACCAAAGCGTGCTTTCAATACTGGTGATTGATTCCACCCATCATCAGTTGCGAAGGCGACCCTAACTTAACTCTGCATAGGTGTATAATCATACTGCTCCATGACTTATTCACGCCAGTAATATATCTTGATTTACAAACGCAGAGAATGAACAACTGTGTGTTTCAAAGAATTAAAAAAAAAGAGGGGTAGATGTCATGTGCCATGCCAATAACCGGATCTCAGGGCTAGAATTAATATTCATAAGTCAGAGCAATTATGCAAAATTGGGCGATATTTTCATTCCTTGACAGTAATTGATCCATCAGTAGACAATTCAATTATTGGCTTGATGCATTGGAAGCCGTTTTCTTCTCGCCAATGCTGCCAAATTATGGATTCTTCGTTACAGTTTTGAAGAATCCATCAACCAAATTGGTAATTATTTACGATGTGCTGGCGGTTTCGATATTGAGAAAGCTTTAAAACTGCGTAAATGAATGCTTATGTTTATACGTTTGTGTTGTTTTGTGGATTGATGGATTGGTGGATTGGCAAGAAAGTTTGTATTCTGATTTCGCAAATGAAAAGTTTGCAATTCTTAGAAAGAAGACATGGGCTTGAACCTTTTCAAAAAAATAGCCAAAGTTTAAGTTTTAAAATAGAGATACAGGGAAAGAATTTATAATTTCCATCTAATAAATAAATAAAATTATCATTTGTCGTAATCAGTAAAAAGAAACTTTAAAAGAATCTGTAAGATTCTTTTAAAGTTTCTTTTAAGATGGAAATAAATACAATTTGAAATCAACCAGCAGAAATTGAAGCAATAATTTATTATTTTTGGCACGTTTAATGCTTTTATTTGTCTTATCATGAATGAATTCAACAATACAAGAGTGCAAATTGGATTATGTCGGGATCAATTTTATCTAGAAGTCACTTCTTAATATGCAGTCTTTAAAAATTTATTAATGCTGGTGAAGATTCATTTATTTGGCATTGATGTCACAGGTTATAGGTTCTATTCCCTCTGTGCCATGGATGTTTGTAGTGTATCGGAATCAGCTGTAAACCTTAGGTCCCGATCTAATATGACTGTAGAGCATTGAGCGTAGGGCTGACAATACTCTGTAAAAAGAAAACATCTCCCGTCTCGAAACTTACCAGTAGCAGACGGCCATGGTCCATCATGGGCTGTAGTGCCAGGGAGATCATTTAATAAGTAATAACCAAAAAAAAATAGTTGTGAAAATGTTTTTAAAAAAATTTACCAAATAAATACACAAATGTACAACTTGTTCCTTTCTAATACTGAAGAATTAATTGGTTGAAAAACCATATTTTAGCAAATAGTTCGATTAAATTAAAAATTTTACAGCGTGCCTATCATTTGTAAATCAACAATGAGATGGTATAAAGCCAATTACTAACTGTTTGACATAATCACGACACACTAATCCAAAATATAAAAGATAATTGGACAAATCAACGGAATTTGTTCAAATAATGACGATGTAGTTGAATATAATGAGAAGCATATGATTCCTTACTGATTTTTACAACGGAAAGATCTGGTTTGTGCCTATGAACTATGGCTAGTGCCTATGAACAGTTTTTTTTTAACCTTTGAGTATATAAATTTTTATGTTATTTTTGCTAAATTATCAATTATACTAAATTATCAATCAAATAATTTTATTAAGAAACTTAGAAAAAAATATTTTTTTTTTTTAAATAAAAACTTTTTTTTCTTTTATATGTTGAATTTTTACAAAGTATTTGGCGTAACTTGTCCAAAATTGACCCTGTATCGTTAAATAACACTAAGTCAATAAACCCACCTATATATAATATTACTTTTAATTGTCTGTCAGCGGCGCAAAAAAGCAGACCAAAACAAATTGTTACTCATTGCACATAATTGGAAACCGAATCACCACATAAAGGCACTTAAAAATAATAAATACAACAACAAAATTTATCAAATAAATTAAAGTATAATAAGTTAACAAATTTTAATGGTATTACTTGTTGCTATTTTAAAGAATGCATATAAAAATAAGAGCCATTTTTTTAACAAAATATTCAAATCTTACAATGTACCATCCCATCTTTTGTGAGCCAACAAAGAAATGGCAAAACTTCAAACCCAATAACTTGACATCTTTAGCACACTTTTTAATACTTCTAATTATCGCATCACGGTTGAACTCACCGGCACGGTTCAAGAGGCCAAAAGAGATTGTGACTCGGGCCACATTACCTGGAAATCGGATCTCGATATAATGTCATTAAAAGGGAAAATCCAGCAGAGGTATGATCTCGTTATCGGAAGTACACCAAGATACTTTCGCCAGATTCCATCCTTTCGAAGCCCCACTTCACACCGCAAGTGTGCCCCCTACTTCGTTTGGGAAAAGCAAGCCCATTATCTGCGATGCCTCCCCACTTAAAGATCAGGGGACAATGCCATCGAAGGAAGTCTCGAAATCCCACTGAGCACTCTTGTGCCAGAAACTGGTAACAGTTTTAAGAGAGAAACCGCTTGAAGATGCATAAGATCCTTAATGGAATCAAGGGTACAAGGTGGAAGAAGAAAATTACAGGGAATTGGGGGGGATAGTTTAGGGTGGCATGGAGGGACACCAGAAAAGGGCTGTAGCCAATTGGAGGATTGAGAAGAAGAGGAAGGAAAAATCCACGGATGCGTTAAAATCCGGTTAAAATACGCGAAGCACGGTGTATCTTTCCAATAAAAATAAAAGGGTTGTTAGAAGGAGGGTTCCATCTTTCTGGTAAAGATTGCGAGGAGAAGGGGGTGTTTTTGATGATGTATTGCTCTCCGAAGTATGTTCCTCGTTAGTCCTTGTCCTCTTAATTTAAGGATTGACCTCTTTGTGAGAAATTTCTTAGAGTAATCAACTTTACAACAGGAGTTGTTCGAGCGGGGAGAAAAAGAAAGCTATAACCGTTTCGGAAGAGCTTGGTTGATCCTGTGAAATTTGGTTGTGGTGAAGACTTTTGTTTTTGGTTTGTGGTCCATGTCGAGTAAGAAAACTCGAGTTCTTCATTGTTAGACTGTTGGATTCCAAGGAAAAGTTAAGATTTACATAACGATTAAAATTATTTATTTCCAGAATAGTTTATCCTGAAAATAATTGTTATCAGCACTATCATTTATCATGTATAATTACTATCACTACCTTTCAGAGTACTATTTTAAAAGAATAACATTTTAAGATAAGAGACATATTTTTACTTAACACATGATAGTTTAACAGTAATCGAGAAAAATAAATAGTGAAAATAAATAAAACTTGAGCAAAAGTTTTCAAGAGTTTTTTTAAAAGAGATTTTACTCTTTTGGGTTTTAGCAAAACACAACACTTAGACTCGAACTTCACTCCTTAGTTTAATTAATTACAGGCAGAAAGTCGAATATAAGTTTTGAGGAGTTTGGTTTTTCTAATTATATACGGATTATATAATATTCTTTAAATATACATTTCTTATATACAGATTTATGCTTACATATATACCGATACTTATTCATAAGGACACACGGATACACGGATTTATACTTCTTCATAAGGCTTATATATTATTCGGATTATATATCATTCTTTATTTTCACTCGTCCTATAAATCCATTAAAAGACAGTACCTTAAAATCTAAGATATCTTTAAAAATTCTTTTCGATATTCCTATTTCATATACTTAAACATAAGAGTAAAACTAGTTTTCCAATAATTTAAATATTTTCATTTAAAGATTTTATTTCTGTAGAAAAACAGCTATATTTAAATTTTAGTTAGAAACAGCTGTAGTTTCTCTTCTAACTATACCTGGTATAAAAATTAAACATTTTTAAAATCCCAAAACATTACCCTTTTAAAAGGAACTCAGACTTCTTCCTTTGAGGGCCCATTTTGTTTTACGCAGCAAAGTCAAGAAGCTGCCTTTTTTACCCTTTATCTTGGCCACGGGTTCATGGACTTGTGCTCTAGATTTTTCTATCGACAAAGTGGGATAAGAAACAACAACAAAGAAACTTAAAAAACACAAACATCTCCATTAAAATTAGCATATTAATCTTATTCATACAGCGACATTTTATCATAGATCTTTTAAACTCATTCGCGCAAAGTCATTTTAACATAGATGGGTCTAGATGTTGCTGTCGACCAAGTGGAATAAGAAATAACAATAAAGAAACTAAAAAAAACACGAACATCTGCAATAAAATTGGCAGTTTAGCATAGTACACTTGAATAATTTTATTTATACAATGTCATTGTAACATAAAGGACATATAATCTTAAAATATGGTCAAAGAGGAGATCTTTGTGTTAGCCGTGATGACGGCTTTGCCATTGTTGGTTACACATTTTCCATGAAAATACTAGATCTCGTGGAAAAATACCAAACAAGCCAAGTTTGGTGCTTGATGTGTGAAAAAAATTGACGAAAACAGGATTTCTGAAATTCTCTACATTATTTAGAAATAGTCGTATGTCGAAAGTTAGTTTAGTTGTTGCTGACATGCTTTTGGCCCTCGTGTGATGAACTTGGTATATTTATTTCTTTAGTCTTAATTGCAGTTGATACAATTTACAAATCTTACTGCTTATCTTATTTTTAAATGATAAAAGTTCAATGAAACTCTGCTTCTGTTTTAAGAACAAAGTGTATTTTACCTTAATGAAAACACCACACATAACAATATCAAACAAACCATTTAATTATTGAAAAGATGAAAAATATTAAATATTCAATAATGAAAAATACAAATCTTATGATTTGTCAGCACTACGTATAGTGTGCAGTTATAAACATAAAAATAGCATAAAGTAATATATCGGCTTTTAGTGTTGTGGATTATTTGAACAAATTATTATTATTAGATTAAAGTAACACCAGATATGTTATGTTTTAATAATGAATGACAGAACAATAATGAATAATGTATGAAGTCATTTCATTTATAAATTACTATTAAAGATATGGCCACAAATGTGGATGTTACGGCTTTATTTTTGTGCACTTTAATTGTTTTCCCCATTTTTTTTAATTCCAATTAATTCAATATAAAAATAATAAATCTTGACAAAGCAAAAATTAAATAATATTTTTCTTTACTATAAAAAATCACTTACAAAAGTGGTTAATTAATCACTTACAAGTAAATTAATTTTATTAAATATTTGTTGATCTAAATTTTTACAAGTTAAATAATTATTTTATGATGAAAGGAATTTTACTTCCCTGCATGAAATAAATCTTTATATATCGATTAAAATAAATAATAATTGTGTGTATTACTGTACTTTATATAATATAATAACTCTAATTTAAAAAAAATACTCTAAATTAATAAAAATATATAAAATAATACTCTAATAAAAATAAATAAAAAAAATAATTTAATAAATAAATAAAGTAAAATAATATAACAATAACTTACAATAATATATTTTGTTTACGATATAATAAATGTTAGATAAAGAATGTAAATATATTTTAATTTCTCATTTTTTTAAAGTAAAAAAAAAATATTTAGTTTTATAGTTCTAAGCTTTTGACTGTGTTAAGTATTGTAAATATAAATATTTCACACGTTACCATAAAAAAGATAGGAATCAGGTGCATTGCCTGTAATAAAATAAAATGTTTGTTTGTATTTTTTAAACTAATTCCAGGAAAAAACAACATTGATTTTACTGTACTTAATTAGCGTTTTAGAAATATTTTTAAGCTTTTTTATTGCAGATAAATTCTATTAAATATTATTAAACACGCTGTTAAAAAATGAAATCTATCAAAACTCAATTCACAAATTAAACAAAAACATATTAGCATTCATATCCTGGAAAATACGTCACTTAAACAGGCGGAAAGAAATAGAATTCAAAAACGAGCAGACATTTATTTTCAAGTAGATTAACGTTTTTCAAATGAACCTTATTCAAATACTTGGCTTCTTTGGATTTAAACAAATACAAACAGTAATAAATGGAATGTTCTTATCATTATTTACTTTCCTCGCCTTTGACACCTAAAAACAGATTATTTTTACATAAAATGAGAGAAAAAAAAATATTTTTTTATTAAATTCTCCGCATTAAATATTTTTTTCCGGTTTTTTTTTCAATGCAGTTTCTAATCTTTTTTTATCTGCTTATGAAAACATTCTATAGGATGGAAAAAAAACGACAACCTAGCCATTATGCATCTTAACCAAATTTTCTGAAAGCTTATTTATGAAATAAAAAAGAGGAGGAATACCATTAAAACCCATACAAAGCTCAATCCATCTTCATTTTTCAATGTCATTCTTAGAAAAGAGTATTTCATCAAGAATTATATTAAATAAATTATTTAATGAAACATTGTCACTGAGTTATCAATGTAAATTTAAATGATTTAGAAAATATCAAGTTGCAAACGCTGCATTTTTTTTCATCTATAGTTCTGAGAGTACTTGGGAAAAAGTTTTTTTTATTTTTATTAAAAAAAACCCGTTAGCCATCTGCACCACTTTTACTTTATAATTTTTTTCTAAATTTAAGAGTAACCGTATTTCAGACTAGATACCCCATTAAAGAATTAAATAAAAAAATGGATTGAAGATTATAAAAAAAAATCTAGGAGTTCAGAAAAAATTTAAAAAAAAAAAAATTTAACCTTAGAAATTAATGTTTGGAATTTTTTCCCCTTGCTACCTGAAATTTTAATTTTATTTAATTAATTTTTTTTCTACATTTTGTAACGCACAAAAAAGTAAAAGTCTGAGCTCATTAGTTTAGAGTGACACGTTCTTAATGTCCGTGAAGTCAGAGACCCTTCGAAATTGTTGCTAATTAGGTAATTTGACCTTACCGAGATAAGGGAGAGTGCTAATGAAAAAGAGAGTAACAATATGGAAGATAATGGAAAAATGGATCGTTATGGATTTTTTTTTGTTATAACTAGCAGGATAATAAGATTTAAAAAGCATGATACTGGGATAGGGCGCTGATAAAAATATTGTAATGCTTTACGTGAGGTGATCTACCAGTTAATCCATTCTAAATTTAAACTCTGTGTTTTACTTTTCTTTAATTAAAAAGAAATATTACTCGTATAAAACTCTAAAATGCTGGAATATACGCTTTTTAATTCTTTCCTGATAAAAAAAAATAAGAAATTATATAAAATTCCTCAAAATAAAAATTTTATAAAATTAAATTAAATGTTAATAACTCATAAATAAAAATAAATATTATTTACAGAAAACTCGAAAAAGCAGGAATCTACGCTAGAGATCCACAAAATATCTCCGTATAGTAAAATAGACATGTCTGATCTGTTAAAAATAATTTGAAAAACTTTAAAGGTGAATGCAATAAGATATAAAATGTAAAAAAAAAAACTAATGCAATATTATGAAACAAAGTTTTTTTCATAAATTTATTGATTCTCAATTAGATTTGACAGCAAGAAAATGAAACCGGTTATTTAACCGTGCTTCTTATTGTTTGACATACTTATTTCACGTTAACCCAAAATCCAAAATATAACCAGAAAAATTTTATAGATAATAGGGAAAATTAATTCGGAATTCGAAGAAAACACTAATTAATATTGGCTTACTTTCTCCTTCACCAGAGTCGTCTACAGATATAGAATCCATGTCAACGGAATGTTATTCTATTAATAATGATGGATGTTGTTAAGTATTAATGATTCCTCACTGAATTTTACAATGTGAAAATTTAGTTTTGAACTATCTTATAAATAGAGACTTTTTTTAATCTTTGAGCATATAAATATTTATATTATTTTTAAGAATATCTATCGAATAATTTTTAAAAAATTTATTGAGAAATTTCGACAAAACTTTTTTTATTTTTTATATTAACAACGTTTTGCATGGGTTGAATTATTACATTGTATTTGGCGTAGCATGGCCCAAACTGAAGATAGTGCCTTTAAATAACACTAAGCCAATCAACTAACCTACATATATTATTACTTCTAATTGTCTGTTACTAAATGAATTCAACGGCACAATATAGCCCAACGGCACAATATAACTCAATCCATTGGAATCTGAATCCCACTTAACGCCACTTAAAAAGAATAAATACCGCAACAAAATTTATTAAATAACTTACAGTAGAAAAAGTAAACAAATTTCATTACATATCATAAAATCACATAACTTAACGAATGTATCACTTGCTACTATTTTAAAGAATGAATATATATAAAAACCACTTTTAAATAAATCTTTATTCAAGTTCTTACAATGTACCATCCCATCTTTTGTGAAGAAACAAAGAAATGGCAAAACCTCCAAGCCAATAACTTAACATCTTTGGTGCATTCAGTGCACTTTTTAATACTTCAATTATCGCATCACGGATGAACTCACCGGCACGGCTCAAGGGGCCAAAAGAGATTGTGACTCGAGCCGCATTACCTGGAAATCGGATCTCGATATAATGTCATTAAAAGGGAAAATCCAGCAGAGGTTTGATCTAGTTATCGGAAGTACACCGCGATACTTCCGCCAGGTTCCACCCCTCCGACCCCCCACTTCACACTGCAGGTGTACCCCTACTTCGTTTGGGAAAAGCAAGCCCATCAGCTGCGATGCCTGCCCACTTAAAGATCAGGGGACAATGCCATCGAAGGAAGTCTCGAAATCCCATTGAGTACTCTTGTGCCAGAAACTGGTAACAGTTTTAAGAGAGAAACCGCTTGAAGATGCATAAGATCCTTAATGGAATCAAGGATACAAGGTGGAAGAAGAAAATTAAAGGGAATTAGGGGGGGGGATGGAATAAATTGGGTGCCCCTCGGGACACCAGAAAGGGGCTGTAGCCAATAGGAGAAGAAGAGGAAGGATTCTACGGATGCGTTAAAATCTGGTTAAAATATGTGAAGCACGGTGTAATCTGAGACATATATTGCCGATAAAATAAAAAAACGGTTGTTAGAAGAAGGGTGAAGGGTTATTCCATCTTACTGGTAAAGATTGCGAGGAGGAGGGGGGTTGGTGATGTATTGCTCTCTGAAGTATGCTCATCATTAGTCCACGTCCTCTTACTTTAAGAATTGACCTCTTTGTGAGAAATTTCTTAGAGTAATCAACTTTCGACAGGAGTTGTTCGGACGGGGAGGAAAAGAAAGTTTTTACCGCTTCGGAAGAGCTTGGCTGATTCTGTGGAATTTGGTTGTGGCGAGGTTTTTTTTTGGGTGTGAATGGTGTGAAAATTCGTGTTTTTCACTATTAAATAGTTGGATTCCATGGAAAAGATAAAATTTATGTAGCGATTTAAAAATATTTATTGTATGAAGGGACGGTTTTGAAAATAATGTTAATTTTAGATTACTACTACTATACAATTATAGGTTGTTTAAAATTTCTAAATTTTATCTGACTTGTTGTGTTAAATTCTTTTATTCTATCGAAACCTTCATTGAATTTGCCAAAAGTTTTAAAGTACCGGAATACCTTTCATAGTACTGTTTTTTATAAGTATAGAAAATTGATTAGACATATTTTTACTTAACGTATGATATTTTAATAGTGACAGAGAAAAAGAAATCATTAAAATAAATTCGTGCAAAAATATTTATTCTTAGAATAGATAGTTGTAAAAATAATTGCTAATTTTTAAATTACTAGTTTCATAATTATATATTCTTTTAAGTTTCTAAATTTTACCTGACAATGTGTTAAATTCTTTTATTCTACCCAAATTTTGATTGAATATGTCAAAAGCCTGAAAGTATCTACCTTTCGGAGTACTATTGTTTACAAATGCAGCAAATTGATAAAAGTCATATTTTCTTAACATATGATAGTTCAATAGAAATAAAGAAAAATAAATCATAAAATAAATAAAACTTCAGAAAAAGTAGTCAATAGTCACAACTCGATTACTTACTTACTCGACTACTTACTACTTATACTCGACTTTCTTCCCTTAATATAACTAATTAAAAGAAGAAAGTCGAGTGTGTTTTTAAATGTTTCTTATATACAGATTTATGCTTACATATACACGTATACTTACATATTTACGGATTTATAGTTCTTTATATGGATTATATACAATTCAAACTATATATCATTCTTTTATTTCACTCAATGACTTTTACTCAGTCAATTTTACTATAAGAAGATATTTGAGAAAAGCATTAAAAATTGTAGATTCCAGATTTTTAGAGTTTTATACAAATAATATTTCTATTTGGTTAAAGAAAAGTAAAGCACACGGTTTAAATTTATAAGGCATTAACTGGTAGATCACCTCACATAAAATTTACAACATTTTTATCAGCGCCCTATCCCAGTATCATGCTTTTTAAATCTCATTATCCTACTGGTTATAACACAAAAAATCCATAACGATCCTTTTTCATTATCTTCCATATTGTTACTCTCTTTTTCATGAGCAGTCTCCCTTATCTCGGTGAGGTCAAATTACCTAATTAGCAACATTTTCGAAGGGTTCTGGCTTCACGGACATTAAGAACGTGTCACTCTAAACTAATGAGCTCAGACGACCTTTTTTTACTTTTTTATGCGTTCCAAAATATAGAAAAAAAATTTAGTTAAATAAAATAAAAATTTGAAGAGGAAGGGAGAAAAAAAAATCCAATCGTTAATTTCTATGGTGGAAATTTTTTTTTTTCTAATTTTTTTCTACACTCCTAGATTTTTTTGATAATCTTCAATCCATTTTTTTATTTAATTCTTTAATAGGGTCTCTAGTTTAGAATACGGTTAATCATAAATCTAAGAAGAAATTATAAAATAAAAGTGGTGCAGATGGCTGACGGGGTTTTTTAAATAAAAAAAAATTCTTTTTCACAAGGACTCTCATAACTATACTGGAAAAAAATGCAGCGCTTGCAACTAGATATTATCTATTCATTTAAATTTACATTGTTAACTCAGTGACAATGTTTCATTAAAGAATTTATTTAATATAATTCTTGATGAAATACTCTTTTCTGAGAATGACGTTGAAAGATGAAGATGAATTGAGCTTTGTATGGGTTATAATAGTATATTACTCCTTTTTTTTATTTCATAAATAGGCTTTCAGAAAATTTGGTTAAGATTCATAATGACTAGGTTGTCTTTTTTTTACCATCGTATAGAATGTTTTCTTAAGCAGATGAAAAAAAGATTAGAAGTTGCATTGAAAAAACCAGAAAAACAAAAAAAAAATGGTTTATGCGGAGAATTTAATAAAAAAAATATTTTTATTTCATTTTGATGCGAAAAAAATCTGTTTTTAGGTGTCAAAGACGAGGAAAGTAAATATTGATATGAACATGAGAACATTCCATTTATTACTGTTTGTATTAGTTCAATTCCAAAGAAGTAAAGTATTTGAATAAGGTTAATTTGAAAAAAGTTAATCTACTTGAAAATAAATGTCTGTTTAAGTGACGTATTTTCCACGATCAGAATGCTAATAGGTTTTTATTTGATTTGTGAATTGAGTTTCGATCGATTTCATTTTTTAAGAGCATGCTTTAATAATATCTAGTTGAATTTGTCTACAATAAAAAATTCGTAAAATATTTCTTAAACGCTAATTAAGTACCATTAAATCAATGTTTTTTTTTTTTTTACTAAATAGTTTAATGAAAACAAGTAAACACTTTATTTGATAACAGGAAATGCTCCGATTTCTATCTTTTTATGGTAACTAGTTAAATACTTATGTTTATGACACTAGACAGAGACAAAGGTTTAATGCTATAAATAACAAACATTTTTTTTACTTTAAAAAATGAGAATTAAAATATATTTATATCCTTTACCGAGCATTTACTATATTATAAGCCATTAATTATTTTAAACATCGACACTCAGCCAGCGTACGGGTGTAATGTGCAGGTTCGACAAACAGATTTTAACTGGGTTGGGTTGGGTACAGATAATTCAGACACCGTATGGAGAGCTCACAGCTTTTATTGACGCCAAAAAAAAACGCCACACAAATAAAATTAGAGACATACAATATTTAACACATTTAAAAAAATATAATTATACAGTCGTGGAAGGAGTTGAACGTGTCACTCTAAACTAATGAGCTTAGACGACGCTTCTTTTACTTTTTATTATGCGTTCCAAAATGTAGAAAAAAGCCGAAAATTCGATACTCAGGTAAGCGGGAAATACGTGAAATATACTTCCTGTCTTTGTGATACTCTGTAGGCAAACTCATTCGAAAGATTGCGTTAAATATATTTCGTCTCGATATGAGAGACTATAAACCGAACGTTTATCAACAGGAGCGCTGGTTCCTCTATACTTCCTCTCGGGTTAGAGTTTTGAAGTTCTCCTGAACGCCACAAGGTGTCGAAAAAGTTTTGTCGCTTGCCTCTTGTCACGTCACGAGCCTTTAGAGTTTTGAAGTTCTCCTGAACGCCACAAGGTGCGCTCTTGTCACTGTATAGGAGGAAGCATGGTTACATAACTGATTTTATTTCCTTTGTACAATTCTAATACATGGATGATCAATAAATTTATCAAAAAAAATATTTTTTCCCTATATTACATTGTTTTTATTAGATTTTATCTCTTTCTGTTTTCGCCACTAAAGATGTTGCAGTTATTTTAAATAGATCAGACTTGTCTATTTTACTATGTAAAGATATATTGAGGAAAGTATTAAAAAGTGTAGATTCCAGCTTTTTAGAATTTTATACGAATAATATTTCTTTTTTGATTAATGAACAGTAAAACAGAGATTTTAAATTTAGAATGGATTAACTGGTAGATCGCCTCAAGTAAAACTTTACGGCGTTTCAAAATAACCTTGCTTTTCGAAATATATTTTATTAATATATATTAATACGATATAGTTGTAATATACAAATAACACTTCTAATGAAATACTTTCAACATGTGCTTAACTTTTGGTCTTTAGCATAACTAAACAATGCTTGTAATTAAACATAAACATATCATTAATTATATTTCTCAATATTCATTTGCATGATATCCATTTACTTAATAACTAGTTTTATTTTCTTTGTGCCAATACTAAATCGTCGATGATTAATAACCTTTTGGAAAAAAAAACATTTTTTCCCAATACTGCATTGATTTTGTTAGATTTTATGTCTTTCTGTTTTTGCAACTAAAGGTGTTATGTCTGATATATTAAAAATAATTATATCTATTTTACTATGTGAAGATGTGGATCTCAAGCGTAGATTCCAGCATTTTAGAGTTTTCTACGAGTAATATTTATTTTGATTAAAGAAAAATAAAACCCGGAATTTAAATTTAGAATGGATTAGACGGTAGATCAATCACATCACGTAAAACTTTACAATATTTTTATCAGCCCCTATCTCAGTATCATGCTTTTTTAATCTCACTATCCTGCTGGTTATAACACAAAAAATCCATAACGATAATTTTTTTCATTATCTTCCATATTGTTACTCTCTTTTGCATTAGCAGTCTCCCTTATCTCGGTGAGGTCAAATTACCCAATTAGCAACATTTTCGAAGGGTTTCTGGCTTCACGGACATTAAGAACGTGTCACTCTAAACTAATGAACCTAGACGACCCTTCTTTTACTTTTTTTAATGCTTTCAAAAATGTAAGAAAAACAATTAATTAAATAAAATAACTATTTGTAGAAGAAGGATGAAAAAAAAAAATTCAAATCGTTAATTTCTAGGGTGAAATTTTTTTTTTTAAATTTTTTCTACACTCCTAAATTTTTATATAATCTGCAATCCATTTTTTTATGTAATTCTTTAATGCGGTCTGTAGTCTGGAATACGGTTACTCATAAATCTAGGAAGAAATTATAAAGTAAAAATGGTGCAGATGGCTGACGGGTTTTTTTTAATAAAAAAAGCACACTTTTTCCCAAGTACTCTCAGAACTATAGATGAAAAAAATGCAGCGCTTGCAACTAGATATTATCTATTCATTTAAATTTACATTGATAACTCTGTGACAATGTTTCATTAAAGAATTTATTTAATATAATTCTTGGCGAAATTCTAAGAATGACATTGAAAGATGAAGATGGATTGGGCTTTGTATGGGTTTTAATGGTACTCCTCCTTTTTTTAAATTCATAAATAAGCTTTCAAAAAATTTGGTAAAGATTCAAATGGCTAGGTTGTCTTTTTTATTCATCCTATAGAATGTTTTTATAAGCAAATAAAAAAAGATTAGAAACCACATAGAAAAAATAAACCAGAAAAAATCCTTTATGCGGAGAATTTAATAAAAAAAAGATATTTTTCTTTCATTTTGATGTAAGGGAAAAAAAAATCTGTTTTTAGGTGTCAAAGGCGAGGAAAGTAAATATTGATAAGAACAAGTTGCGAACATTCTATATATTGCTGTTTGTATTCGTTTAATTCCAAAGAAGTAAATTATTTGAATAAGGTTCATTTGAAAAAGAGTTAATCTACTTGAAAGTAAATGTCTGCCCGTTTTTGAGTTCTATTTCTGTCCGCCTAGTTAGTGACGTATTTTCCAGGATCTGAATGCTAATGGGTTTCGATTTGATTTGTGAATTGAGTTTTGATAGATTTCATTTTTTAAGAGCGTGCTTAATAATATTTAGTAGAATTTATGTAGAATAAAAAATGCGTAAAAAAGTTAAGACTAATTAAGTAATATAAAATCAATGTTCTTTTATTCCAGTAATTTGTTTAATAAATATAAAAAAACACTTTATTTTATAACAGGAAATGAACTGATTCCTACCTTTTCTATGGTAACTAGTTAATTTCTTATATTTATGATACTTGACACAGGCAAAGGTTTAAAGTTATAAATATTAAAAATGTTTTTTTACATAAAAAAAAAAAAAAATGAAATTTAAAATAAATTTACCTTCTTTACCGAACATTTATTATTTTGAAAACAAATAATTATTTTAAGCTTAGACATTCAGCCTGCCTAGTGGTGTAATTTGCAGGTTCGACAAACAGATTGTAAGTGGGGGTAAGTGTAAGTGGGTTGAGATATTTAAGGCACAGTTTTGAGAGCTCACTGCTTTTATTTAGACAAAAACAAACACCACATACACATACAATTAGAGACATACAATATTTAACGTATTTAAAGAAATATAATTATACAGTCGTGGAAGAAGTCCAATTGTAAGCCGACAAACCGATACTCAGGTACGCGTGGAATGCGCGAAATATATTTACTCTCTGTGTGAGACTTTGTAGGCAAACTAATTCACGAGATTGCGTTAAATATATTTCATCTCGGTATGACAGACTATAAACTAAACGTTTCTCAACAGAAGTGCTTTGTTGTGCTGTACTTCCGCTCGGATGAGAGTCTCGAGGCCTAGTAATTATTTCTCCTGAACGGCACAGATTGCGTTCTTGCCAGTGCGTAGGAGGAGGCATGGTTATATAAATTTTTAATTTTCTTTGTGTGATTCTAATACGTCGATGATCAATAAATTTATGAACAAAAAACATTGTTTTATTAGAGTCTATATCTTTCGGTTTTCGCCTCTAAAGATATTGCAATTATTTTTAATAGATCAGACATGCCTACTTTACTATATGAAGATATTTTGTAGAAAATATTAGAAAGTGTAGATTCCAGCTTTTTAGAGTTTTATACAAATAATATTTCTTTTTGATAAAAGAAAAGTAAAACACAGAGTTTAAATTCAGAATGGATTAACTAGTAGATCACCTCACGTAAAACTTTACAGCATTTTTATCAGCGCCCTATACCAGTACCATGCTTTTTTATTCTCATTATCCCACTAGTTTAACACAAAAAATCCGTAACGATCATTTTTTCATTATCTCCCATATTGTTAATCTCTTTTTCCTCAGCAGTCTCCCTTATCTTGGTAAGGTCGAATTACCTAATTAGCAACATTTTCGAAGGCCTTCTGGCTTCACGGACATTAAGAACGTGTCAATCTAAACTAATGAGCTCGCACGACCCTTACTTTTACATTTTTTAAATGTTCCAAAATATAGAAAAAAAATTTTAATTAATTAAAATAATAATTTGAAGAAGAAAGAAGGAAAAAAATTCCAATCGTTAATTTCTAGGGTGAACATTTTTTGTTTAAATTTTTTCTACACTCCTAGAATTTTTTATAATCTTCAATCATTTTTTTTATTTAATTCTTTAATGGGGTCTCTAGTCTGGAATACGGTTACTCATAAATCTAGGAAGAAATTTATAAAGTAAAAGTGGTGCAGATGGCTGACGGGTTTTTTTAATATAAAAAAAACCACACTTTTTCCCAAGTACTCACAGAACTTTAGATGAAAAAAATGTAGTGCTTGCAACTAGATATTATCTATTCATTTAAATTTACATTGATAATTCAGTGACAATGTTTCATTAACGAATTTATTTAATATAATTATTGGTGAAATATTCTTTTCTAAGAATGACGTTGAAAAATGAAGATGGATTGAGCTTTGTGTGGGTTTTAATGGTATACTTCTCCTTTTTTATTTCATAAATAAGCTTACAGAAAATTTGGTTAAGATTCATAATGGCTAGGTTGTCATTTTTTTCTCATGCTATAGAATGCTTTCATAAGCAGATAAAAAATATTGGAAACTGCATTGAAAAAATAAACCTAAAAAAAAAAAATAAACGGTTTATGCGGAGAATTTGATAAAATTATTTTTTTCTTTCGATTTGATGTAAAAATAATTCTGTTTTTAGGTGTCAAAGGCGAGGAAAGTATATATTGATAAGAACATTCCATTTATTGCTGTTTATATTCGTTTAATTCCAAAGAAGTACAGTATTTGAAGAAGGTTAATTTGAAAAAAGTTAATCTTCTTGGAAAATAAATGTCTGCTCATTTTTGAATTCTATTTCTGTCTGACTATTTAAGTGACGTAATTTCCAGGTCATACTGAATGCTAATAGGTTTCTATTTGATTTGTGAATTGGGTTTTGATAGATTTCAGTTTTCAAGGGCGCGTTTAATAATATTTATTAGAATTGATCTACAAAAAAAAAGGGTAAAAATATTTCTTAAACGCTAATTAAATATCATAAAATTAATGTTGGTTTTTTTCTGTAATTAATTTAATGAATACAAACAAAAATTTTATTTTATAACAGGCATTGCATTGATTCCTATTTCTTTTATGGTTACCAGTTAAATGCTTATATTTATGGTACTTGACACAGGAAAGCATTTAAAGCTAGAAAAACTAAAAAAAAAATTTTTGCTTTAAACAAATGAGAATTAAAATATATTTACTTCTTTACCGAGGATTTGAGTATATTGTAAACAATTAATTATTTTAAGCATCGACATTTAGCCTGCATAGTGGTGTAATGTGCAGGTTCGACAAACAGATTGTAACTGGGTGGGGTTGGGTACAAATACATCAGTCACAGGTTAGAGAGCTCACAGCTTTTATTTACACAAAAACAAACCCCACACAAATACAATTAGAGACATACAATATTTAAAACATTTAAAATAATGTAATTATACAGTCGTGGAAAGAGTCCACTTATAACCTGAAAATCCCATACTGAGGTACGCGGGAAATGCACGAAATATATTTCCTCTCTGGGTGAGACTCTATAGGCCAACTAATTCACAAGATTGGGTTAAAACTAAACGTTTCTCAACAGAGGCGCATTGTTGTGCTGTACTTCCGCTCGGATGACAGTCTTGAGACCTACTGATCATTTCTCCTGAACGCCACAGGGAATATTTTTGCAAGTGCGTAGGGGGAACCATGTTACATAACTGATTTTATTTTCTTAGTGAAAATCTAATACGAATATATTCAATAAATTTAGAACAAAAAAAAATTTCCCAATATTACATAGTTTTTATTACATTTTATCTTTTTGTGTTTCGCCTCTAACTATGTTGCAATTAATTTTAATAGCTCAGACATGTCTATTTTACAATATGAAGATATTTTGTGGATCTCAAGTATAGATTCCAACTTTTTAGAATTTTCTATAAATAATTTTTCTTTTTAATTAAAGAAAAGTAAAACACAGAGTCTAAATTTAGAATAGATTAACTGGTAGATCACCTCAAGTAAAACTTTAGAACATTTTTATCAGCGTCCTATCCCAGTATCATGCTTTTTTAATGCCCATTATCTTGCTAGTTATAACACAAGAAATCCATAACGATCCTTTTTTCATTATCTTCCATATTGTTACTCTCTTTTTCATTAGCAGTCTCCCTTATCTCGGTGAGGTCAAATTACCTAATTAGCAACATTTTCGAAGGGCTTCACGGACATTAAGAACGTGTCACTCTAAACTAATGAGCTCAGACGACCGTCCTTTTACTTCTTTTTACGCTTTCCAAATGTGGAAGAAAAATTAATTAAATAAAATAAAAATTTGAAGAAGAAATAAAAAAAAAAAAAAAATGCCAATCGTTAATTTCTAGGGTGAACAGTTTTTTTTTTTTTTTTTTTTCTACATTTCAAGATTTTTTTATAATCTTCAATCCTTTTTTTTATTTAATTATTTAATGGGGTTTCTAGTCTGGAATACGGTTGCTCATAAATCTAGGAAGAAATTATGAAGCAAAAGTGGTGCAGATGGCTGAGTAGGTTTTTTGAAATAAAAAACTACACGTGTTCCCAAGTATTCTCAGAACTAAGGATGCGTCATGGTAAAAGAAAATGCAGCGCTTGCAATTAAATATTATCTATTCATTTAAATTTACATTGATAACTCAGTGACAATGTTTCATTAAAGAATTTATTTAATATAATTCTTGATGAAATACTCTTTTCTAAGAATGACATTGAAAGATGAAGATGGATTGAGCTTTGTATGGGTTTTAATGGTATTCCTCCTCTTTTTTTATTTCATAAATAGGCTTTTAGAAAATTTGGTTAAGATTCATAATGGCTAGGTTGTCTTTTTTTTCTTTGCTATAGAATGTTTTCATAAGCAGATAAAAAAAGATTAGAAAATGCATTGAAAAAATAAACCACAAAAAAAATGGGTTATGCTGTGAATTTAAAAGAAAATATTTTTCTTTCTTTTTCATGAAAAAAAAAACTGTTTTTAGGTGTCAAAGGCGAGGAAAGTAAATATTGATAATAACATTCCATTTATTGCTGTTTGTATTACTTTAATTCCAAAGAAGTAAAGTATTTGAATAAGATTAATTTGAATAAGAGTCAATCTACTTGAAAAGAAATGTCTGCCCGTTTTTAAATTCTGTTTTTGTCCGCCTATTTAAGTGACGCATTTGCCAGCATCTGAATGCTAATAGGTTTGTCTTTGATTTTTGAATTGAGTTTTGATGGATTTCATTTTTTAAAGCGTGCTTAATAATATCTAGTAGAATTTATCTACAATAAAAAATGCTTAAAAAATGTTTCTTAAACGCTGATTAAGTACCGTAAAATCAATTTTTTTCCCGTAATTAACTTAATGAATACAAACAAACATTTTATTTTATAACAGAAAATACACTGATCCCTGTCTCTTTTTATGGTAACTAGTTAAATTCTTGTAGTTATGATAGTTCACATAGGTAAAATTTTAAATCTATAAATAGTAAACATTTTTTTTTTCACTTTAAAAAAGCGAAGAATTAAAATATATTTAGCTGCTTAATCGAGCATTTATTATATCGTAAACAAAACATATCGTTTTAAGTTACAACTTATTAAATAATAATCATTTAATTATCAATTATAACTTAATTTATATTCATATATTTTTTTAGTTTTAATTTAGAGTAATTTATTACAGTATTTTATTAAATTGTATTTTATTTATTTAATAAATTATTTTAATTTATTTTTTAATAAAGTATTATTTTATATATTGTTTATTAATTTAGAGGATTATATTATGTATTTTTTTTAATTTAGAGTATTATTTTAAGTCTTTTTTATTTATTTAAAGGATTATTTTATATAATTTTCATTAATTAACTGTTTTATCTTTTTAATATATAGATATTTTATAATATAAAGGAGAGTAATATAATATACATATTTTATTATATAAAGAAGAATAATATTTCTTTTTGATTGAAGAAAAGTAAAACACAGAGTTTAAAATTAGAAGGAATTAACTGGTAGATCACCTCACGTAAAATCTAGAACATTTTTATCAGCGCCCTATCCCAATATCATGCTTTTTTAATCTCATTATCCTGCTGGTTATAACACAAAAAATCCATAAAGATCCCTTTTTCCATTATCTTCCATATTATTACTCTCTTTTTCATTAGCAGTCTCCCTTATCTCGGTGAGGTCAAATTACCTAATTAGCGACATTTTCGAAGGCTCTCTGGTTTCACGGACATTAAGAACGTGTCACTCTAAACTTATGAGCTCAGACGAACCTTCTTTTTCTATTTTTTTCTGCTTTCCAAAATGTAGAAAAAGTTTAATTAAAAAAAATAGAAATTTGAAGAAGAAATGAGAAAAAAAAAAATGGCAATCGTTAATTTCTAGGGTGAACATTTTTTAAAAAAAAAATGTTTTCTACATTTCTAGATTTTTTTATAATCTTCAATCCATTTTATTATTTAATTCTTTAATGGGGTCTCTAGTCTGCAATATGGTTACTCATAAATCTAGGAAAAAATTATAAAGTAAAAGTGGTGCAGATGGCTGACGGGGTGTTTTAAAAACCCATTTTTTTCCCAAGTACTCTCAGAACTATAGATGGGCCACAGAAAAAAAATGGCAGCGCTTACAACTAGATATTATCTATTCATTTAAATTTACATTGATAACTCAGTGACAATGTTTCATTAAAGAATTTATTTAAAATAATTCTTGATGAAATACACTTTTCTAAGAATGACGTTGAAAGATGAAGATGGATTGAGCTTTCTGTGGGTTTTAATGGTATTTCTCCTCTTTTTTTATTTCATAAATAAGCTTTCAGAAAATTTGGTTAAGATTCATAATGGCTAGGTTGTCTTTATTTCATCCTATAGAACGTTTTCATAAGCAGATAAAAAAGATTAGAAACTGCATTGAAAAAATAAACGAGGAAAAAAAACGGTTTATGCGGAGAATTTAATAAAAAAAAAAATTTTTTTTTTCTTTTATTTGTATGTGAAAAAAATCTCTTTTTAGGTGTCAAAAGCGAGGAAAGTAAATATTGATAAGAACAAGATTAGAACATTCTATTTATTGCTGTTTGTATTCGTTTCATTCCAAAGAAGCAAAGTATTTGAATAAGGTGAATTTGAAAAACGTTAATCTACTTGAAAATAAATGTCTGCCACTTTTTGAATTCTATTTCTGTCCGCGTATTTAAGTGACGTATTTTCCAGGATCTGAATGCTAATACGTTTCTATTTGATTTGTGAATTGAGTTTTCATAGATTTCCTTTTTTAAGAGCGTGCTTAATAATATTTAGCAGAATTTATCTGCAAAAAAAATGCGTAAAAATATTTCTAAAAAGCTAATTAAGTACCGTAAAATCAATGTTGTTTTTTCCTGTAATTTGCTTAATGAATACAAACAAACATTTTATTTTATATCATACTATGGGCTGATTCCTATGTTTTTTACGGTAGCTGGTTAAACACTTATATTTATGATCCTTGACACATTAAGAAATTTAAAACTATAAATACTAATTATTATTTTTCCACTATGGCCAATCATTGAAGATATTTTTTTGACCTTTCAGGCGGATGTTTCTCATAAACACAAAAATAAATAAACTTAACACATTTAATTTTTTATTGCATTTGTTTTCTTAGTAATATTGATTTAATTATTATAACATATTTCTCAGAAAATTGTATATACACTATATGGAAGAAAGTGACGGGACACCCCTCGAAAAGTAGAAAAGTCGACAATACAGCTGACACATGCGCAATAATAGGTATCACGTGTCACGCATATCCTATAAATACTCTGTGGAGTCGACTAGAGTTGTTTTTTGTCAAGATGCCGTCACGGGAAGAGTTGTCTGAGTTCAAGAAAGCTGTGTTGGTTGGATTGCATCTTGCCAAGGTGTCAATTAGGGAGATATCCCGTCTCCGTAACTGTTCAAAATCAACTGTAGCACGTGTTGTGGGCCGCTACAAGACTGAGGGACACTGTCAGAACAAACCCCGAAGTGTACGACCTACAGTTCTCCCCAGCAGGGACCGGCGAGTGCTCGGCAGGGAGATTCGAAGTAACCGTCAAACATCCATGGATAACATCGCTAATGAGTTTAGAAAAGCCACAGGTGTGGCCGTTTCGACCAAGACTCTTCGTATCGAGGCCCATAAGTTAGATTACACAGGACGTTCGGCGGCCCATAAGCCTTTGATTACGAAAACCAACAAGAAAGCGCGCCTCCGATGGGCCAAAGACCACCGTACTTGGACTCTGGTGACTGGAAACGCGTCCTTTGGAGTGACGAGTCACGATTTATCCTTTTCCGTTCCGATGGACGTGTTTGGGTATGGCGTTTATCAGGAGAACGCCTTTTGCCCGAGTGTGTCGTCCCAACTGTAAAGTTTGGTGGATGAGGATTGATGGTATGGGCCTGTTTCTCCTGGTATGGGGCTGGCCCACTGGTGAAGGTTGATGGTGCGATGAATGCCGATAGATACTGTGATATTCTCGACAATCATGTCCTTCCTATCTTGTGGGAAACGTACGGTATGGATGATTGCTGGTATCAAGACGACAACGCAACATGCCATGTTGCAAGGAGGACTCTTGATTGGTATGTGAACAACAACGTTAAAATGGAGTGGCCGGCGCAGAGCCCTGATCTTAACCCAATTGAACATATCTGGGACGAATTGGACCGTCGGTTGAGGGCCTGCACCCCCCTCCCCAAAAGCAAGCCTGAACTATGGAACTTCCTGTTAAACATTTGGAAGGAAATTCCTCTTGCCACTATGGCTAATTTAGTGGAAAGCATGCCCAGAAGGGTTGCAGCTGTGTGATCCCAGAGGCCCTACCTCCTATTAATTTTAATAAATATTGGTTTATGTCGTTATAGTGTCGTGTCCCGTCACTTTCTTCCACATAGTGTATATTGCATTATTTAAATGCGTCAAGACTTCAAAAAATTTGAGTACCACTGTTTTGTACTCACAATTTTGAACTTTTCAAATAGTTTGTTTACAGTTTTGTTTCTGTGTTTATCACTGTTTATTTTGATGGTTGTCTATTTCCTGTGTAGCGTGCATGTCAGGAGTGTGATTTCCTGTCAGAAAGTAATGACTATTTATTATTCATGATACCACTTCAGACAGTTATCAAATAGGTAATAATGTAGATGTTATTATTTGAGATCTATTTAATGATGAATTGCGCATTGTAGAAGGAATCACAAACCATGTATAATTCTTTGTAACCTTTCAGTAATTAGCATATATTTTTTGAATTTGTAACGTCAGTTTTCACTTGATGTGACGATAAGATTGGTAATCCTTCTTCCAATTAATTTATCAAACCAGTTATTTTAAAATAAATCTGGATTCGAAAGAAAACTTCTTGCGGTATTACCCACATTTGTATTTCGAAATCCAAACGTGGGTTTATTCACAACTAAATCCATTTTCTCTCGAAATATTTTGTGTTAGCGAGTTTTGTTTTCTGCAACTAATTTCTTTTTCACATTGAGACGGCCATTTTACAATTCCAGTAAAAAATATTCAAAACTACAAATATATTATGCAAAATAGAAAATCCAAAATTTAAATGCTTCTTAATTTAATATTTTTGAGATAATTTCTCAATGTAATTGAATTCTATAATTATTGCATTACAAATGTAGCAATGTTGAATTGAAGATGTTTCTGTGCGAAACGTTATAAACTGTTTCATGTAACATAATGAAGATAAGATGTTGTTTAATTTTTATTTTTTATTCCGGTTAACTTGAAGTATATCATAAAAATTTTGAATTTCCTTGTTTATTTTATTCTTTTTTTCCATTGGAAGTTTTAGCGTTTGTTTTTCAAAAACCATTCAAATAGGATGAATGGAAACCATTTGAATAAAGTCGGAGATTCCTCCAAACTGTAATTTGTTAGAGTTTTGAGACATCATTTCATTCAATTCAATTACAATGAGAAATTATCTCAAAAACATTAAATAAAAAAGCATTTAAATTTTGGTTTGCCCATCCATAGAGCAACAAATGATGTTATAAATACATCATTTGTATATACGTATATATTCCAACAAATGACTGTACTGGTATACTTTCATCTAAACTACCAATTTAACATGATGATGTTATTACTGATACTGATAGTTTACTTACAAATTACTTACATTTTGGCGTTTCTTTTTCAAAACCCTTTCAAATAAGGACGACAGAAACCAATTGATTATAATCGGAGACTCATCCAAATTGCAATTTGTTGGAGATTTAGGGCATTATTTACCAGTTATAGAGGGACAAATTATGTTATAAATACATCATTTGCATATTATCATATATTCCAACAAATTATTATACTGGTACTTCCATCTAAACCGCCATTTTGTCACCAAATTTAGTTTACTTACAAATTGTATTTGTATCTTTTTTTTTGCGCTTAAGACCAGAGTTCTTGAGATTTATTCATATGCTTTGGTGTAGATTCAAGTTTGGCATGCAGTTTAACTTCAGTTGAAATTGAAATCTCTTTTAGCTATTCGAAGATGGGAAACAAGTTGTTTTGCTTCTTTTATTATTTTGTAGGATGGAAAATGCTGTAATTAATATATACTGATATTGGTAGTACTACCATACAGACTAAAATTAACATCCACCATCTTCTTTTTTAGACACTAATTCTAGCTCAAACTGTCTTCGTTGCAGTAATTTTTTTCTATATTTTGAAAGCCTCTATTTTATCATAAGTTCTCGACTTTTTTGTATTATAAAAGACAATTCAGCAGTTTCAGCAGCAGTTATTTCTCTAGAGTTTCTTTTTTTAACCGGTTTTGTACGATCACGTGTAAAGGAGGTCCTTGAATAACCTATTAAAAGGGTAATTAATATAAAGTGTTAGTAAGAACAAAAGGAAAGATTGTATTTCACCAATTATAATCAAAAATACAATAATATAAACAAAAATAGTTTTTCCATTGTTTGTAATAACTCTATTTCTTAATAATTTTGTAAAAAAGCGCTATTTCTGATTAATATCACCCTTATTTTCCAAAGAACAATTTGCTCTCTTCGCAAGATGATATCTTAAAAAAATATGCTTATGATAATTTTTTTTTGTCCTTAATGTTTCATGATGTTAAAAAAAAGAACTTTTCAGCTTGAGATAACTCTCTTTCATGAATAGTTTATAAGAAATATGTTTTAATAAAATTGAAGAACCACCTAAAATAAAAGACATCAATATGTTTGAAAAGGGTACCTTTGAGCAAATTTTTATTACTCAACTTTGTTAAAGACATATTATGGATAACATACATGAAAAAAAAATTCTGGATGAAATGGAAAGAAATTAACTTTTTGTTTCAATTAAAAAAAAACAAATTAAATTTTCGAAAAATATTAACTTAATTTTTTTTATAAATAATAGGTATTTAATAAAATAGAAATAAATAGCATGCTAAAATTTCAAAATACTGACATAAAAGATTCGAATCAATGGAAAAAAAAACTACTAGCAAATTCCTCAATGCCCGATAGCAATTGCTAATTACTTAGATATTTCTGATTCGATTTCATAAATTTGTTTATATTCGTTGGTGTGTATTGGGGAAGTTGTTACCCCTATCCCAGTGCAAAGTGTTAGTGGGGTGGAGAAGTTTATAGCTTTCCAAGAAATAATCAAGCCGTAAGTTCCATTATCATAGAACTTAGATAAGGAGACTGTAAGAGCATCACGGAACCCAGTCAGACTTCTCTCACCCACATCATTCCCAAACTGTATAAGGGCAACTCAGCTCTAGTCACAATTATGAGGTGTAGTGTGTTAGTAGCCATGTTAAACCGGAACGTACGTTGTAAAATGGAATCCGAACCATTACAAACATCCATATTTCCACCTGGACTCGAACTCAAAACTCTGTGGCACCGAGCGCCAGAGCGATAGTCACACAGCCATCAGACCACAACAAACTTTTATTATTTTTTTTTATTGATCTAACATATTTTAAATATTTACTTACTATAATATTACAATAATCATTTTAATATTATTCCATTCATGTATTTAATAAAGAGTGCTACGTATATGAATTTAAAATTTGAATATTCCTTTAAGCACAAAGAGGGAATAAGTCCAAAAAATAAAGCAGGAGTAAGTCCAGAAATAGGGTTTTTCAAATATACATTTCAATGGCTTCGATAGGTTGGGAGGTAACCTGCAAAAACTCTCATATTGGAAAGAAAAGAAATATCTTTAGGTATCTATTACAGAAACTTGCTCCGATAAAAGTAAACACAAATAAGTTTCTGTTAGAAAAGTTTATAAATATCCAGCTACGATTTATTTACACAAAATAACTATTTCGTCTATTTTGAGTATGCTTATGCGAGGGCAAAAAGAGAAGTAGCAAAAAAAAAAAAAAAAATATATATATATGCTACACAAAAATAGTATTCCTCTATTGAAAAGGAGAAAATGCTACTGAAAAATGAAATATCCCATTTTAGTCAATCTCTGGAACATTTACAATCTCCTTTGGATATCAAATCCTAGAAAGGAATTTGCTGAAAATTTTGAATAAAAAACGGGTCCATGTTTCTAGGACATCGATTTAAAGTTATAATATGTTTTAGATGGTATCAAGTGGAAAGATTGTTCCACCTACTGTATTAAATGTTTGTTGGATAAGCGGATTTTGCATAATAACAGGTATCTTGAATTATAATAAGAAAATTTCACGTCAGTGCAAACAAGGAGATTGTTAAATCTTTATGTCGGAATGTTCTTTCATTTGTGAGGAAGTGAAGAGGAAGGAATCTTTGAAAGTGTTCATTTCGAACTGAAATGCTAAAATTTGCGCAAAGTGTAGCAAGCCTCCTCTCCAAGATATACTACATGTGTTGTAATGGCAATTGACCGGCATTTGTAAACATCAGCAATCAATCAACAGAACGTACGATGTTAATTTCAGCTAAATTTTGGAACTGGAGAGATCTGTTTAGTTTTAATTTGGTTTGTCGCTCTACTGTAAATTTTTGCACACTTTGGGCTAATTAGACCGAGACCTACAGCTTAAAGTGGATTCCGAATCCCTAACAAACATCCACGCCACCGCCAGGATTCAGACCTGAATCCTGTGGTACCAACGGCCGTTTGATTTAGGAAAATTTCGAATAAGAAACATTTGTCAATGTAACAATTGCTTCTTGGAACTGATGGCCGAGTGATTAGCACTCTGGCGCTGTGTTAGAGGTGTCGGATTCGTATGCCGGCGGTGCCCTGGATGTTTGTAGTAGTTCAGCATCCCCTTTAAGCCGTAGGTCCCGTTCTCATATGACTGTAAGAGCGCCACGGAGCCCAGCCAGACTTTTCTGATCCACATCCCCAAACTATATAGGGACAACATAGCTGTAAGCACAATGATGTTGTGTGGTGTAGTAATAGTAGTGGCTCTGGATCCATGTTAAACTGTAGGTCTCGGTATAATTAGTCTAAAGTATGCAAAAAATGACCGTAGGGCGACAAATATATATAAAAAAAACCCAAAGTATATTAAACCGGAAGCATGGGGCAACTCAGCTCTAGGCACAATGATGTGGTGTGGTGTGGTGTAGTAGTAGTAGTCATATTAAACCGGAACCATCTTTTTAAAGTGGATTCCGAACCATTACAAACATTCATAGTTCCACTTGGACTCCAACCCAAAAATCTGTGTCACCGAGCGTCAGAGCGTTAGTCACACTGGCATCAGGCCCCAGCACACTTTTATTTATATATTTATTGATTTAACAGATTTTAAATATTTACTTACTATAATATCGCAATAATTATTTTAACTTTATTCCATTCATGTATTAAATAAAGAGTGTTGAGTATATGAATTTAAAATTTGAATATTTCTTTAAGCACAAAGGGGGAGTAAGCCTAAAAATAAAGAAAGAGCAAGTCCAGAAATAGGGTTTTTCAAATATACATTTCAATGGCTTCGATAGGTTGGGAGGTAAAGACTCCCATATTGGAAAGAAAAGAAATATTCTTTGGTATCTATTACAGAAACTTGCTGCGATAAAAGTGAACAAAAATAAATTTCTGTTTCGAAAAGTTTAGAAATATCCAGCTACGCTTTATTTACACAAAATAACTATTTCGTCTATTTTGAGGATGCTTATGCGATGGAAAAAAAGAAGTAGCTAAAAATGTGCTACACAAAAATAGTATTCTTTTATTGAAAGGGGAAAATACTACTGAAAAATGAAATATCCCATTTTAGTCAATCTCTGGAACATTTACAAACTCCTTTGGATATAAAATCCCAGAAAGAAATTTATTGAAAATTTTGAATAAAAAACGGGTGTATGTTTCTAGCGACTTCGATTTAAAGTTGTAATATATTGTAGATGTTATCTAGTGGAAGGCTTGTTCTACCTACTGTAAAAAAGTTTGTTGTTTAAGCGGATTTTGCATAATAACAGAAAACTTGAATTATATGAAGAAAATTTCTGAGTCAATGATGGAAAGGAGAGAGATAAATTTCTGTGCCAGAATGTTCTCTTTTGTGAGAAGAGAAGGGTACGAATTTCTCAAATGTTATCCTTGGACGTGTCCAATTGCCATTGAAAGGCTGAAATGTGCAGGAAGTGAAGCAGACACATTCTCTTTGATATACTCTATATGATGTTTACAAATTTTAGTGGCAATTGACGTCCTATCTAAATAGGCAGCAATTGTAAACATCTGAAATCAATCAATCAATCAAAAGAAGCGAGCGATGCTTATTTTGCCTGAATTTTGGAATTAGAACAGTCTTATTAAACACGGTCATTTTGTGCACACTTTGTACTAATTAAACCGGCACCTACAGCGTTTCGTGGAATCCGAACCCCTAACAAATCAACCATGCCATCCCATCTAAATTCTTATCCATGCCACCGCCAAGATTTGAACCTAAAGCTTGTAGTACCAAAGGCCAGAGTGTTAGCCAATTGGCCATCTTGTTAAGAACCTTCAAATAACAAACATTTGTAAATGTAATAATTGCTTCTGGGGCTTGATGGCCGGGTGACATAGATGTTTCGTGCGGTGGCGTGCTAGGTGGTAGTGGCTCAGTCACTTTATACCGTAGGTCTCGATCTAACATTAGTGTTGAATGACAACCGTGTGAGCGTAGGACTACCAACCCTATCCTGTATATAAAAAAACAACTCCTGTTTCGAAATGCTCCAACAGACAGACATCCTTGTCCCAACATGGGACTATTTCACCAATGAAGAAGAAGAATTGTCTATATTACAATTTACAGTCTTTTGTTTCATTATAACTAGACTGATAATTTCAAGTTGCTACAATTATGACACGAAGGGAAAAATTGAAAATTACCATTTCGTTTATAAGAGACGAAATAAAATAAGCTGTGTAAGCATGTGAAATAATCGTCTACATATTCATATTTTATTACAGTAATTAAATTCCGGTGGGTTAAGTTAAGTTACTTCCTCCCGGGAGAGAGTCTTGAAGTCTACTGAACATTTCTCCTGAACTCTACAGGGTGCGCTCTTGCCAGTGCGCAGGATGAAGCATGGTTGCATAACTGATTTTATTTTCTTTGTGAAATTCTAATACGCTGATGATCAATAAATTTATGAACAAAAAACTTTTTTTCCGATATTACATTATTTTTATTAGATTTTATCTCTTTCTTTTTCTCCTCTAAAAAGGTTTCAAATATTTTTAATAGATCAGACATGTCTATTTTAACTTACGAAGATATTGTGAGGAAAGTACTAAAAAGTGTAGATTCCACCTATTTAGAATTTTATATAAATAGTATTTCTTTTTGATTAAAGAAAAGTTAAACAGAGACTTTAAATACTGAATGGATTAACTGGTAGATCACCTCACGTAAAATTTTGCAACATTTTTATCAGCACCCTATCACAGTATCATGCTTTTTTAATCTCATTATCCTGCTGGTTATAACACAAAAAATCCATAACGATCCTTTTTTCATTAACTTCCATAATGTTACTCTCTTTTTCATGAGCAGTCTCCCTTATCTTGGTAAGGTCAAATTACCTAATTAGCAACATTTTCCAAGGGATTCTGGCTTCACGGACATTAAGAACGTGTCACTCTAAACTATTGAGCTCAGACGACCCTTCTATTACTTCTTTTTATGCGTTCCATAATGTAGAAAAAAATTTAATTAAATAAAATAAAAATTTGAAGAAGCAGGGTAAAAAAAAATTCCAATCGTTAATTTCTAGGGTGAACATTTTTTTAAAATTTTTTCTATACTCCTAGATTTTTTTTATAATCATCAATCCATTTTCTTATTTAATACTTTAATGGGGTCTCTAGTCTGGAATACGGTTACTCATAAATCTAAGAAGAAATTATAAAGTAAAAGTGGCGCAGATGGCTGACGGGTTTTTTTAATAAAAAAAACACACTTTTTCCCAAGTACTCTCAGAACTATAGATGAAAAAAAAAATGCAGCGCTTGCAGCTAGATATTATCTATTCATTTAAATTTACATTGATAATTCAGTGACAATGTTTCATTAAAGAATTTATTTAACATAATTCTTGACGAAACACTCTTTTCTAAGAATGGTATTGAAAGATGAAGATGTATGGGTTTTAATGGTATTACTCCTCTTTTTTTATTTCATAAATAAGCTTTCAGGAAATTTGTTTAAGATTCATAATGGCTAGGTTGTCTTTTTTTTTTACCATCCTATAGAATGTTTTCATCAGGAGATAAAAAAAACATTAGAAACTGTATTGAAAAAATAAACTAGAAAAAAATGGTTTATGCGGAGAATTTTAAAAAAAAAAATTGTTTTCTTTCATTTTGATGTAAAAAAAAAAATCTGCTGTTAGGTGTCAAAGGCGAGGAAAGTAAATATTGATAAGAACATTCCATTTATTACTGTTTGTATTCATTTAATTCCAAAGAAGTAAAGTATTTGAATAAGGCTAATTTGAAAAAAGGTGATCTACTTGAAAATAAATGTCTGCTCGTTTTTGAATTCTATTTCTGTCCGTCTATTTATTTGGCGTATTTACTAGGATCTGTATGCTAATAGATTTTTATTTGATTTGTGAATTGAGTATCGATAGATTTCTTTTTTTGCAGCGTGATTAATAATATTTAGTAGAATTTATGTACAATAAAAATTGCTTTAAAATATTGGAAAAACGCTAATTAAGTACCATAAAATCAATATTGTTTTCTCCTGTAATTAGCTTAATGAATACAAGCAAACACTTTATTTTATAACAGGCAATGCACTGATTCCTATCTTTTCTATGGTGGCTAGTTAAATACTTATATTTATGATACTTGACATAGGCAAACGTTCAAAGATATAAATACTAAACATTTTTTCTACCTTAAAAAAAAGAGAATTAAATATAAATTTACCTTCTTTACCGACACAGGCAAAGGTTTAAATCTATAAAATACAAAATATTTTTTTTTTACATTAAAAGAACGAAAATTAAACTATATTTGTCTTCTTTACCGAGCATTCAGTATATTGTAAACAATTAATTATTTTAAGCATCGACATTCAGCCTGTCTAGCGGGGTAATGTGCAGGATCGTCAAACTGATTGCAACTGTGTTGGGGTTGGGTACAGATACTTGAGGCACAGGCTGGAGAGCTCACTGCTTTTATTTACACAAAGAACAAACACCACATAAATACAATTAGGGACATACAGTATTTAACACATTTAAAGAAATATAATTATACGGTCGTGGAAGGAGTCCACTTCTGAGCCGAAAAGGCGATACTCATGTACGCGTGGACCGCGCGATATATACTATCCTCTCTGGGTGAGACTCTATAGGCAAACTAATTCACAAGATTCCGTTAAATATAATTATTCTAGATACGAGACACTATAAACTAAACGTTTTTCAACCGAAGCGCGTTGTTGTGCTGTACTTCCGCTCGGATGATAGTCTCGAGCTCTACTTATCATTTCTTCTGTAGCCAGTGCGTAGGAGGAATTATGGTTACATAACTGATTTTTTTTTCTTTCTGTCAATTCTAATAACCTGAGGATCAATAAATTGTTGAAAATTTTAAAGAAAATTCCCCAATATTACATTCGTTTTGTTCAATTTTATCGTTTTCTGTTTTTCGCCTCTAAAGATAGTGCAATTACTTTTTATAGAATCAGAAATGTCTATTCTACTATATGAAGACATTTTGAGGAAAGTATTAAAAAGTGTAGATTCCGGCTTTTTAGAGTTTTATACGAATAATACTTCTTTTTGATTAACGAAAAGTTAAACAGAGAGTTTAAATACTGAATTTATTAGATGGTAGATCACCTCACGTAAAACATTACAACATATTTATCAGCGCCCTATCACAGTATCATGCTTTTTAAATCTCATTATCCTGCTAGTTATAACACAAAAAATCCATAACGATCCTTTTTTCATTATATTCCATATTGTTACTCTCTTTTTCATTAGCACTCTCCCTTATCTCGGTGAGGTTAAATTACCCAATTAGTAACATTTTCGAAGGGTTTCTGGCTTCACGGACATTAAGAACGTGTCACTCTAAACTAATGAGCTACTTTTACTTTTTTTATGCGTTCCAAAATGTAGAAAAAAATCTAATTAAATAAATTAAAATGTGAAGAAGAAGGAAGAAAAAAAAAACGAATCGTTAATTTCTAGGGTGAATTTTTTTTTTAAATTTTTTTTTCTACACTTCTAGATTTTTTTATAATTTTCAATCCATTTTTTATTTAATTCTGTAATGGGGTCTCTAGTATGGAATACGGTTACTCATAAATCTAGGAAGAAATTATAGTGTAAAAGTGGTGCAGATGGCTGTCGGGTTTTTTTTAGTAAAATAAAAAACACACTCTTTCCCAAGTACTCTCAGAACTATAGATGAAAAAAATGCAGCTGTTGCAACTAGATATTATGTATTCATTTAAATTTACTTTGATAACTCTGCGACAATGTTTCATTAAAAAATATTATTTAATATAATTCTTGATGAAATACTCTTTTCTGAGAATGACGTTGAAAGATGAAGATGGTTTGAGCTTTGTTTGGGCTTTAATGGTATATTCCTCCTCTTTTTTCATTTCATAAATAACTTTCAGAAAATTTGGTTAAGATTTATAATGGCTAGGTTGTCTTTTTTTTTCTATCCTATAGAAGGCTTTGATAAGTACATAAAAAAAGATTAGAAACTGCATTGAAAAAATAAATGGGGAAAAAAAAACGGTTTATGCGGAGAATTTAATAAAAAATATATTTTTCTTTCATTTTGATGTACCGCAAAATCAAAGTTGTTTTTTTCTGCAATCAACTTCCTTAATACAAACAAACATTTTATTTTATAACAGTCAATACTCTGATTCTCTTTTTTTCATGATAGCTTTTTAAATACTTATATTATGATGCTTGACACTGGCAAAAGTTTAAAACTATAAATACTAAACAATAATTTATTTCTTTAATTTTATTTTTTTCACTTTAAAAAAATGAAGAATTAAAATATATTTACCTGCTTAATCGAGCATTTATTATATCTTAAACAAAACATATTATTTTATTAAATAATAATCATTTAATTATTAATTATAACTTATTTATATTCATAAAATTTTTTTATTATTAAATTACAGTATTATTTTACTAAATTTTATTTTATTTATTTAGTAAATATTTTTATTTTATTTTTTTAGTAAAGTATTATTTTATGTATTTTTTTATTAGTTTAGAGGATTATTTTATATATTTTTCATTAATTTAGAGTAATATCTTTGTAATACATAGATATTTTATTATATAAAGTATAATAATATTTATTTTTGATTTAAGTAAAGTAAAACACAGAGTTTAAAAGTAGAATGAACTAACTGGTAGATCACCTCACGTAAAACTTTACAACATTTTTATCAGCGCCCTATCCCAGTGTCATGCTTTTTTAATCTCATTATCAAGCTGGTTATAACACCAAAAATCCATAACGATCCTTTTTTCATCATCTTCCATATTGTAAATCTCTTTTTCATCAGCAGTCTCCCTTATCTCGGTGAGGTCGAATTACCTAATTAGCAACATTTTCGAAGGGCTTCTGGCTTCACGGGCATTAAGAACGTGTCACTCTAAACTAATGGGCTCAGACGACCCTTCTTTTACTTTTTTTATGCGTTGCAAAATGTAGAAAAAAAAAATTAAATTATATAAAATAAAAATTTGAAGAAGAAATGAGAAAAAAAATTCCTATCATTAATTTATAGGGTGAAATTTGTTTTGTTAAATTTCTTCTGCACTCCTAGATTTTTTTATAATATTTAATCCATTTTTTAAATTTAATTCTTAAATGGGGTCTCTAGTGTGGAATACGGTTAATCGTAAATCTAGGAAGAAATTATAAAGTAAAAGTGGTGTAGATGGCAGACAGGTTTTTTAAAAATGGGTTTTTTAATAAAAAAACCCACACTTTTTCCAAGTACTCTCAGAACTATACTGGGAAAAAACGTAGCGCTTGCAACTAGATATTATCTATTCATTTAAAATTACATTGATAACTGAGTGTAAATGTTTTATTAAAGAATATATTTAATACAATTCTTGATAAAATACTCTTTTCTAAGAATGACATTGAAAGATGAAGATGGATTGAGCTTTCGGTGGGTTTTAATGGTATTCCTCCTCTTTTTCATTTCATAAATAAGCGTTCAGGGAATTTGGTTAAGATTCATAATGGCTAGGGTATCAGTTTTTTTATCATCGTATAGAATGTTTTCATGAGCAAATAAAAAAAGGTGAGCAACTGCATTGAAAAAATAAACCAGACAAACCTGGTTTATGAGAAGAATTTAATAAAAAAAAATTTTTTCTTTTATTCGGATGTGAAAAATTCTGTTTTTAGGCGTCAAAGGCGAGGAAAGTAAATATTGATAAGAACAAGAAGAAACATCCCATTTAATACTGTTTGTATTCGTTTAATTCCAAAGAAGCAAAGTATTTGAATAAAGTTCATTTGAAAAAAGTTAATCTACTTGAAAATAAATGTCTGCCAGTTTTTTAATTCTATTTCTGTCCGCCTGTTTAAGTGACGCATTTTCCATGATCTGAATGCTAATAGGTTTTTATTTGATGTGTAAATTGAGTTTTGATAGATTTTCATTTTTTAAGAGCGTGCTTATTTATATCTATTAGAATTTATCTAGAATAAAAAATGCTTGAAAATATTTCTAAAACGCTATTTAAGTACTATAAAATCAATGTAGTTTTTTTTCCAGTAATTAGATTAATGAATTCAATTAATTGTAATTTTCGAATTAATTACATTTTCGAATATTCATTTGCATGATATCCAATTGATTAATAATTAGTAGCAACTATATGGGATTGGCTGGTTGGCTAGGGTTGAATAACTCAAGGCGTTATTGACACACGCACAAATATAATACACATACAATTACAGAAAATAAGTAACACATTTAATGATACATAATTCCACTTCAAAACTCAAATCCCGATACTCAGGCAGGTGCAGGGTGCACAAAATATACCTCTTCTTCGATGATAGTCTATAGGCCCACTAGCACGCACCGTTGCTTGTAATATATTTTCTCTCAGGAGGAGAGACTATAAACTGAACGTTTGTCAGCAGAAGCGCTTAATTCCTCTCAAGTGAGAGTCTTGAAGTCTACTGAATAATTATCCTGAACGCCACATGGTACGCTCTTGTCAGTGCGTAGGAGGAAGCACGGTTACATAACTGATTTTATTTTCTTTGTGCAATTCTAATACGTCAATGATCAATAATTTTATGAACAAAAAATTTTTTACTTCAATATTAAATTTTTTTATGAGCTTTGCAACTTTTACAATAATTGCAATTTTTTAACTTTTTAAAATAATTGCAACTTTAGAGGCGTAAGCAGAAAGTTTATACCTCTAAAAATGTTGCAATTATATTGAATAGATTGGACATGCCTATTTTACTATATGAAGATATTTTGAGGAAAATATTAAAACGTCTAGATTTAGGAGTTTAAATTTAGAGACACAGAGTTTAAATTTAGAATGGATTAACTGGTAGATTCCCTCACGTAAAACTTTACAACATTTTTACCAGTTCCCTATCCCAGTATCATGCCTTTTTTAATCTCATTATCCTGCTGGTTATAACACAAAAATCCATAACGATCCTTTTTTCATTATCTTCCATACTGTTACTCTCGTTTTCATTAGCAGTCTCCCTTATCTCGGTGAGGTCAAATTACCCAATTAGCAAGATTTTCGAAGGGCTTCTGGCTTCACGGACATTAAGAACGTGTCACTCTAAACTAATGAGCTTCTTTTACTTTTTTTATGCGTTCCAAAATGTAGAAAAATAAATTTAATTAAATAAAATAAAAATTTGAAGAAGAAGGAAGAAAAAATTCCAATCGTTAATTTCTAGGGTGAACATCTTTTGTCTAGGGGCCTATAGGGTGTGTCTTTTTTTTTTGAAATTTTTTCTGCACTTCTAGATTTTTTTATAAACTTCAATCCATTTTTTTCATCTAGTCTGGAATACGGTTATTCATAAATCTAAGAGGAAATTATAAAGTAAAAACGGTGCAGAGGGCTGACGGTTTTTTTTAATAGAAAAAAACTCACTTTTTCTCAAGTACTCTCAGAACTACAGATGGGCCATAGTAAAAAAAAAAAAAGCAGAGCTTACAACTTGATATTTAAATTTACATTGATTTACATTGACACAATGACAATGTTTCATTAAAGTGTTTATTTTATGTAATTCTTGATGAAATACTCTTTTCTAAGAATGACGTTGTAAGATGAAAATGGATTGAGCTTTGTGTGGGTTTTAATGGTATATTCCTCCTTTTTTTTTATTTCATAAATAAGCTTTCAGAAAATTTGGTTATGATTCATAATGACTAGGTTGTCTTTTTTTTTCTATCCTATAGAATGCTTTGATAAGTACATAAAAAAAGATTAGAAACTGCATTGAAAAAATAAATGGGGAAAAAAAGGTTTATGCGGAGAATTTAATAAAACAAATATTTTTCTTTCATTTTGATGTGAAAAAAAAAAACCGGTTTTTAGGTGTCAAAGGTGAGGAAAGTAAATATTGATAAGAACAAGATTAGGACATTCCATTTATTACTGTTTGTATTCGTTTAATTTCAAAGAAGCCAAGTATTTGAATAAGGTTAATTTGAAAAACGTTAATCTATTTGAAAATAAATGTCTGCCGGTTTTCGAATTCTATTTCTGTCCGCCTGTTTAAGTGACGCATTTTCCAGGATATGAATGCAAATAGGTTTTTATTTGATTTGTGAATTGCGTTTTGATAGATTTCATTTTTTAAGAGCGTGCTTAATAATATTTAGTAGAATTTATCTTTAATCAAAAATGCGTAAAAATATTTCTAAAACGCTATTTAAGTATCATAAAATCAATGGGTTTTTTTTTCCTGTAATTCACTTAATGAATACAAACAAACATTTTATTTTATATCATGCTATGGACTGATTCCTATCTTTTTTTTTATGGTAGCTTGTTAAACACTTATATTTATGATCCTTGACATAATAAAAAGTTTAAAACTATAAATACTAAACATTATTTTTCCACTATGGCCAATCATGGGAGATGTTTTGCAATTCAGGCTTATATTTCTCATAAACACAAGAATAAATAAACTTAATTCATTTAATTTTTTATTGCATTTGTTTTCTTAGTAATATTGGTTTAATTATTATAACATACACTGGTGTCTAAAAGTTAAGCATGAATCGTAAAATGCGAAAAACATGGAGTAAATATTCGTAAAATTATTCCAAATTTCTTGCGGATATTAATTGGGTGAAGAAGAAACATTGGGTTTATGCAAACCTTTTCAGTCGACTAGGGCCTGCGCGAAACACCTGCGCATGTCGGAATGCAGAGAAACCGATTCACGCAGCATAGGTAGTTCAGACAAGTTTCGTGCAACTGCTGTGCGAAGGAATGTTGTTAAGCATCAAACAAGGTGAATGAGGGCACAAAGACCCCAATTGGACATGTTTGCGAAAGGAAGAATCGTTGGAATGCTGGAATTCGAACGATCACAAACCGAAGTGTCTCGAATTTTGAATGTGGACCAGTCTGTGATCTCAAGACTGTGGCAGAGGTTTCAAAGAACGGGAAATGTTACCCGACAACCAGTATCAGGTCGACCAAGTGTCACAACCCCTAGCCAAGACCGATATCTGGTAATAAGTGCGCGACGTCAGAGGGGCAGTACTGCCAGAGCACTGGGTTCGGCTCTCACAGTCGCCACAGGAATGCGAATTTCGAGACAAACTATTTACACGAGACTCAATAATGCTGGCGTGTATGCCAGAAGACCAGCAGTTTGCAATCCCTTCGCGTGTGCACATAAACGCTCTCGTTTGAACTGGAGTTTAAAACATCAACATTGGAGTGTGGGAGAGTGGGCCAATGTGATGTTCAGTGACGGGTCCCGGTTTAGTCTGAGAGCGATTCTCGTCGGGTAACGATATGGAGAGAACGTGGAACACGTTTTGAACCAAGAAACATAACGGAAAGACATCATTTTCCGTCAAGGGGAGTAATGGTATGGGCAGGCATCATGATGGACGGCCGCACAGACCTCCATTTCTTTGACACGGGGTCTGTGACTGGTCAAAGATACAGATACGAAGTTCTTGAGCCTTATGCTCGCTTGTTTCGAGATGCTGTCGGTCTTGATTTCATATTCATGGATGATAATGCGCCATGTAACCGATCGGGGCTGGTTGATGACTTCCTTGAAACGGAAAACATCCAGCGCATGTCGTGGTCTGCGAAGTCCCCTGATTTAAATCCTATCGAGCATGCATGGGATATGCTCGGGAGATAAATTGCAGCCCTTTCGCACCCACCAAGTTCCGTTATAGAACTGAAGAGAGCTCTCCAAGAAGTTTTGAACCGTTTGAGCCCACAACTCATTCATCATCTCATAGCAAGTATATTAAATCGCTGTGCAGCTTGCCTGCCTGTCAGAGGAGACCACACGCCTTATTAAACTGCAGCATCAGTATTTTATTTAATGTTTTCTTTCATTTTTTCTTTAAAGTGTAAACCCTTGCTATGCTCAGTTTTCTTTCAAGCTGCTACTTTGAATAATATAATTAATTATTATCGTTCTTTTGATTTGCTTTCCTATTTTATAACCATTTTACACTCGCATATCACGTTTCCCGCCATTCTGATTTACAGTTCCTTCTTTATTCACATAATTATAAATTATGCTTAACTTTCAAACACCAGTGTATTTCTCAGAAAATTTTATATATATTGTATTATTTAAATGCGTCAAGACTTCAAAAAATATGAGTACCACTGCTCTGTACTCACAATTTTGAACTTTTCAAATAGTTTGTTTACAGTTTTGTTTTCTGTGTTTATCACTGTTTATTTGATGTTTGTCTATTTCCTGTGTAGCGTGCATGTCAGGAGTGCCATTTCCTGTCAGAAAGTAATGACTGTTTATTATTAATGATACCTCTTCAGACAGTTATCCAATAGGTAATAAAATAAATATTATTATTTGAGCTCTACTTAATGATGAATTGCGCATTGTAGAAGGAATCACAAACCATGTATAATTCTTAGTAAGCTCTCAATAATTAGTGTATATTTTTTGAATTTCTAAGTGTCCATTACTACTAGATATGGCGATAAGAATTATCCGCCTTCTTTCAATAAATTCTTTATCAAAACCAGTTATCTTAAGATAAATCGGGATTAGAAAGAAAAATTTTACCAGCGTTACCACCATTTGCATTTCGAAGTCCAAACATAGGCCAATCTACAATTAAATCCATTTTCTGTTGAAACATTTTCTATCAACGAGTTTTGCTTTCTTCACCTATTTTCTTCTTCCTCTTGAGACGACCATTTTTCAATATCAGTAAAAAATATTCAAAACTGCAAATCCATGCATGAAAAAATAGACAAACCAAAATTTAAATGCTTTTTTATTTAATGTTTTTGAGATAATTTCTCAATATAATTGAATTCTATTATTATTGTATTACAAATGTAGCAATGTTGAGTTGAAGATGTTTCTGTTGAAACGTTGTAAGCTGTTTCATGTAACATAATGAAGAGAAGATGCTGTTTAATTTTTATTTTTTATCCCGGTTAACTTGAAGTATATCATAAAAGTTTCCACTGGAAGTTTTAACGTTTGTTTTTCAAAAACTATTCAAATAGGATGAATAGAAACCATTTGAATAAGGTCGGAGATTCCTCCAAACTGTAATTTGTTAGAATTTTAGGACATCATTTACCAGCCATAGAGCAACAATTGATGTTATAAATACATCATTTGTATATCCGCATATATTCTAACAAATGCCTGTACTGGTATACTTCCATCTAAACAATCAATTTGACATGATGATGTTGGTACTTATACTGATAGTTTACTTACAAATTACTTACATTTTGGCGTTTCTTTTTCAAAACCCTTTCAAATAGGAAGACAGAAACCAATTGAATATAATCGGAGACTCATTCAAATCGCAATTTGTTGGAGATATAGGGCATCATTTACCAATCATAGAGGGACAAATTATGTTGTAAATACATAATTTGCATATTATGATATATTCCAACAAATTATTGTACTGGTACTTCCATCTAAACCGTCATTTTGACACCAAATTTTGTTTACTTCCAATTTGTATTTGTATCTTTTTTTTGCGCTTCAGACAAGAGTTCTTGAGATTTATTCATATGCTTTGATGTAGATTCAAGTTTGGCATGCAGTTTAACTTCAGTTTAAATTGAAATCTCTTTTAGCTATGCGAAGATGGGAAACAAGTTGTTTTGCTTCTTTTATTATTTTGTAGTATGGAAAATGCTCTAATTAATATATACTGATACTGATAGTACTGCTATACAGACTAAAATTAGCATCCACCATCTTCTTTTTTTCGACACTAATTCTAGCTCAAACTGTCTTCGTTGCAGTAATTTTTTTTCTATATTTGGGAAGCCTCTATTTTACCATAAGTTCTCGACTTTTTTGTATTATAAAAGACAATTCAGCAGTTGTAGTTTATTTCTCTAGAGTTTCTTTTTTAATCTATTTTGTTCAGAGTCGCGTTTAAAGGAGGCATTGAATAACCTTTCAAAAGGATAATTAATGTTCGTTAGTAAGAACAAAAGGAATATTGTATTTCACCAATTATAATTTTTTAACAAAAATAGTTTTTCCATTTTTTTGTAATATCTACGTTTCTTAATATTTTTATAAAAAAGCACTATTTCTGATTAATATCTGACCTATTCTGAAAAGCACTATTTCTGATTAATTACCCCTATTTTCCAATGGACAATTTGCTCTTTGTACAAAATGATCTCTTAAAAAAATTGCTTACCATAAATTTTTTGTCCTGAATGTGTTATGATGTAAAAAATAGCTATTTTAGCCTGAGATAACTTTCTTGCATGAAGAACGTAAAATAAATATTGAGTTTTAATAACATTGGAGGATAACTTAAAATTTTTTTTTGTTCTAATGCAGCTGGCAAACACTTAGACAGCTTGGTCTTGGATGCCTTAAGGCAAGCGCTGCACAGACGTTACTCACTTTGCATTACACAGGGAACGCGTGTAACTTGAAGATAAGCCACGGACGCGGAGTAACAATGCACCCGCAACGCTCTACGATCCTATTAGACCGAGACCAACGATTTTAAAGTGGATTCCGAACCACTACAAACATCCATGGCACCACCGGGACTTGAACCCGAAACCTGTGGTACCGAGCTCCAGGGCGCTTGCCACTCGGCCATTGAGGCCCGGATCGCTTAAAATAAAAAAGACAAAAATCAAAGAGACGCAATAATTAACAATATCAGCTTATTTCAGCAATATTTTATCGTCCAACTTTGTTAAAGGCATAATATGTATAACATAACATAAAGAAATTCAGGGGGAAACAGGAGCAAATTAACTTTTTGTTTCAATTTTTTTTCTTTCTAATGCAGCTGGCAAACACTTAGACAGCATTTGTTTCAATTTAAAAAACACAAATTAAATTTTAGAAAAAAAAATTAACAATATAAATTTTTTTATAATTAATAAATATTTAATAAAATAAAAATAAATAACATGGTAAAATTTCAAAATACTTATCTAAATGATTCGAATCCATAGAAAAAATAAAGTATTAGCAAATTCCTCAATGCCGATAAGAATCGTTGCTTACCATGAAACTTTTAACGATTTCATAAACTTGATTATATTCGTTGGTGTGTATTGGTGAAGCTGTTACCCCTATCCCAGTACTAAGCGTCAGGCGGTGGTGAAATTTATAGCATTCCAAGAAATAAATAAAAATTCCTGGCATGCAAGTTATGCTTTTCGACTTACTATTACCTTTTTTTTATTATTCTGCCCCATTGTGTCATGATGAGGGGAGGGCATTGGCTTCCGGAAGGACTTCCAGGGATAACTGCCCATAAATATCGTATGGTAGATAATCTGGGAAAGTCCCACTAGGCAACCTAACTTTCCACGTCCGACGCTTATCCACCTTCGATTCTCCTCATCTCCTAAAACAGGGACTGCAATGATCCTAAGTTCTTCTGGTAGTGTCGCAAATTAATCTGGATTTGAGACACTCTGAGTGAATACAATAATAATACATTTTTCTTCTTTATTGGTGCAACAGTCCCATGGTGGGCCAAGGCTGTTTACTGGCAGATTTCGAGTTATGAGATGTTTTCTTTTTACGGGGTAGGATTGTCAGCCCTATGTCTAACGCTCTATAGTCATATTAAACCAGGGCCTGATGGCCGAGTTTCGAGGGCTCTGTGTCACAGGTTTTGAGTTCAGACGCTGCCATGGATTTTTGTAGGGATTCGGCATCCACTTTAAGAAGCAAGTCTTGTTATCATTTGACTGTAAGAGCGTCATGAAGCCCAGTCAGACTTCTCTCACCCACATCAATCCCAAACAGCATGGGGGCAACTCAGCTATAGGCACAATGATGTGATGTGGTGTGGTGTAATAGTATAGTCATATTAGAATAGAATCTACGTTTTAAAGGGGATTCCGAACCATTACAAACATCCATGACACTGCCGGAACTCGAACCTGAAATCTGTGCTAGCTCCAAATATTACCAAACTCTAGATCCGTAGTCCCACTACCATCATGCCACAAAAAAATTTTCTTTCTTTTTTTTATTGATCTAACAGATTTTAAATATTTACTTACTATAATATTGCAATAATCTTTTTAACTTTATTCCATTCGTGTATTAAATAAAGAGTGCTACGTATATGAATTTAAAATTTGAATATTCCTTTAAACACAAAGAAGGAATAAGTCCAAGAAATAAAGAAGGAGCAAGTCCAGAAATAGGGTTTATCAAATACACATTTCAATTACTTCGATAGGTTGGGAGGCAACCTGCAAAAACTATCATATTGGAAAGAAAGGAAATATCTTTCGGTATCTATTACAGAAACTCGCTGCGATAAAAGTAAACGAATGTTTCTGTTAGAGAAAAGTTTAGAAATATCCAGCTACGATTTATTTACAGAAAATAACTATTTCGTATATTTTCAGCATGCTTTTGAGAGGGAAAAAAAAGTAGCAAAAAATATGCTACACAAAAATAGTATTCTTCTATTGAAAAGGGGAAAATGCTACTGAAAAATGAAATATCCCATTTTAGTCAATCTCTGGAACATTTACAAACTCCTTTGGATATAAAATCTCAGAAAGGAATTTGTTGGGAATTTTGAATAAAAAACGGGTGCATGTTTCTAGTGACTTCGATTTGAAGTTGTAATATGTTTTAGGTTGGTATCTAGTGGAAAGATTGTTATACGTACCGTTGAAAAAGTTTGTTGGATAAGCGTGTTTTGCATAAAAACAAATAACTTGAACTTCAGTAAAAAAATTTCGTGTCAGTACCAAGAAGGAGTGTGATAAATTTTTATGCCGGAATGTACTTTCGTTTGTGAGAAAGTATAGAGGAAGGAATATTTAATAGTATTCATTCCGAATTGAAATACTAAAATTTGCGAGAAGTGTAGCATGTCCCCTCTCCATGATATACCGTAGGTGAGTTTTACATGTTGTAATGACAATTGACCATCTTTTGTAAAGATCAGCAATCAATCAATGACCAGAACATAGGATGTTAATTTTGACTAAATTTTGGAACTGCAGCAATCTTGTTTAGGTTTGGTCTGGTTTGTAACTCTACTACCATTTTTTTGCACACTTTGTGATAATGAGAAGGGAACATACAGATTAACGTGGATTCCGAACCACTAATAAAAATCCATGTAACCGCCAGGATTCGAGCCTGGAGCCTGTGATACCAACGTCGTCTGGTTCAGGAGAACCTTCAAATGACAAACATTTATCAGTGTAATAATTCCTTCTCGGATCAGATGGCCGATTGACTAGTGCTGTGGCGGTCTGTGTTAGAGGTTTCGGGTTCGTGTCTCGGTGGTGCCATGGATGTTTTGTAGTGGTTCAATATCCACTTTAAGCCGTAGAACCCGTTCTCATATAACTGTAAGAGCGATCCCAGTCAGACTGTTGTTCCCCCACATCATTACCAAGCTGTGTAGGGACAACTCAGCTTTAAGTACAGTAATGTGGTGTGGTATAGTAGTTGTAGTAGTCATATTAAACTGGAACCTATATTTTAAAGTGGATTCCGAACCTTACCAAACATCTATAGCTCCATCCCTTTGGACTCGAACCCAAAATCTGTGGTACCAAGTGAAAGAGAGATAGACACACGACCAACAGACAACAATAAACTTTTTTAAATTTATTTATTGCTCTAACATATTTTAAATATTTACTTACTATATAAAATTACAATAACAATTTTAATATAAATTCCATTCGTGTATTAGATAAAGAGTACTACGTATATGAATTTAAAATCTGAATATTCCTTTAAACACAAAGAAGGCATAAGTCCAAAAAATACAGAAGGAGCAAGTCCAGAAATAGGGTTTTTCGAATATACATTTCAATGGCTCTGATAGATTGGGAGGTAACCTGCAAAAACTCTCATATTGGAAAGAAAAGCAATATTTGTCGGTATCTATTACAGAAACTTGCTCCGATAAAAGTAAACAAAAATAAGTTTTTGTTAGGAAAGTTTAGAAATATCTCGCTACGATTTATTTACACAAAATAACTATTTCGTCTATTTTGAGGATGCTTATGCGATGGATAAAAAGAAGTAGCAAAAAATATGCTACACAAAAATAGTATTCTTCTATTGAAAGGGGAAAATGCTACTGAAAAATGAAATATCCCATTTTAGTCAATCTCTGGAACATTTACAAACTCCTTTGGATATAAAATCCCAGAAAGGAATTTGTTGACAGTTCTGAATGAAAAACGGGTGCATGTTTTTAGTGACTTCGATTTAAAGTTGTAATATGTTTTAGAAGGTATCTAGTGAAACGATTACTCTATGTACCGTTGAAAAAGTTTGTTGTTTAAGCGGATTTTGAGTAATAACAGATAACTTGAATTATAGTAAGAAAATTTCGCGTCAGTTCTACGAAGAAGTGTGATAAATCTTTATGCTGGAATGTTCTTTCGTTTTTGAGGAAGAGGTGAGGAAGGAATTTTTGAAAGTGTTCATTCCAAACTGAAATAGTAAAATTTGCGGGAAGTGTAGCATACCCTTTCTCCATGGTATACCATATGTGTTGTAATGGTAATTGACCAGCATTTGTGAACATCTACAATTAATCAATCAACAGAATGTACGATGTTAATTTTGGCTACATTTTGGAACTGGAGAAGTCTTGTTTAGGTTTGGTTTGGTTTGTCGCTCTACGGTCATTTTTTTGCATACTTTGGGCTAATTAGACTGGACATAATGTGGATTCCGATCCACTAATTAACATACATGACACCGCCATGATTCGAACAAGAAAACATGTGGTACCAACGGCTAGAGTAGAAATGAAGGTTTGGTTTGGTTTGGTTTGGTTTGACGTTCTATGGTCAAATGTTTTGCACTAATGCTAATTAGACCATTAATGCTAATTCCGAATCACTCACAAACATCCATGCTACCTCCAGGATTCGAACCTGAAGCATGTGGTACCAATATCCGTCTTATTTAGGAAAACTTTAAATAACAAACATTTGTCAATGTAACAACTGCTTCCTGGATCTGATGGCCGAGTGACTAGTGCTCTGTGTTAGAGGTTTCGGATTCATGTGGCGGCGGTGCCATGGATGTTTGTAGTAGTTCGGCATCACCTTTAAGCCGTAGGTCCCGTTCTCATATGACTGTAATAGCTTCGCGGAGCCCAGTTAGACTGTTCTCACCCACATCATTCCCAAGCTGTATAGGGGCAACTTAGCTCTAGGAACAATGATGTGGTGTGGCGTAGTAGTAGTAGTCATGTTACACCTGAACCTATGTTTTAAAGTGGATTCCGAATCTTTTCAAACAACCATAGTTCCAGTTGGACTCGAACCCGAAATCTGTTGCTCCGAGCACAAGAATGCTAGTCACACAGCTGATTTCCCAACAAATTTATATTAATTCATTTATTGATCTAAAAGATTTTAAATATTTACTTACTATAATATTTCAATAATCATTTTTACTTTATTCCATTCGTGTGTTAAATAAAGAGTGCTATGTACGTGAATTTAAAATTTGAATATTCCTTAAAACACGAAGAAGGAATAAGTCCAAAAAAAATAAAGAAAGAGCAAGTCCGGAAATAGTGCTTTTCAAATATGCATTTCAATGGCTTCGATAGGTTGGGAGGTAACCTGCAAAATCTCTCATATTGGAAAGAAAAGCAATATTTGTCGGTATCTATTACAGAAACTTGCTCCGATAAAAGTAAACAAAAATAAGTTTCTGTTACAAAAGTTTAGAAATATCCAACTACGATTTATTTACACAAAATAAATATTTCGTATATTTTGAGGATGCTTAAAAAATGGATGATGGAAAAAAAGAAGTAGCAAAAAAATCTCCTACACAAAAATAGTATTCTTCTATTGAAAAGGGGAAAATGCTACTGAAAAATGAAATATCCCATTTTAGTCAATCTCTGGAACATTTACAAACTCCTTCGGATATAAAAACCCAGAAAGGAATTTGCTGAACATTTTGAATGAAAAACGCATGCATGTTTCTAGCGACTTCGATTTAAAGTTGTAATATGTTTTAGATGGTATCTAGCGGAAAGATTCTTCTACGTACTATAGAAAAAGTTCGTTGGATAAGCTAGCTTTGCATAATAATAGACATTTTGAATTATATTATATAAATTCCGTGTCAGTACCAAGGAGTGTGATAAATCTTTATGCCGGAATGTTCTTTCGTTTGTGAGGAAGTAATCTTTGAAAGAATTCATTACAAACTGAAATGCTAAAATTTGCGGTTAGTGTCCATGATATACCATATGTGTTGTAGTGGTAATTGATCAGCATTTGTAAGCATCAGCGATCAATCAATTAACCGAACATACGATGAACGATAAATTTTGGAGCTGGAGCTTAGGTATGTCGCTCTACGGTAATATTTTGCCCACTTTGGGCTAATTAGAACGGGACCTATAGTTTAACGGGGATTCCGAACTACCAATAAACATCCATGCCACCGCCAGGATCCGAACACGAAAGCATGTGGTACTAATGCCGGAGTAGAAACTAAAATTTGGTTTGGTTTGACGCTCTATGGTAATTTTTTTAGCATACTTTTGGCTAATTAGACCGGGATCTACAGCTTTACGTGAATTCCAAACCCCTAACAAACATCCACGCACCACCAGGATTCGAACCTGAATCCTGTGATACAACGGCCGTCTTGCTTAGGAAAACTTTTAACTATCAAAATTTGTCAATGTAATAGTTGCTTCTTGGGTGTGATGGCCGCGTGACTAGCGCTCTGGCGCTCGGTGTCAGATGTTACGGGTTTGTGTCCAGGAGGTGCCATGGATGTCTGTAGGGGTTCAGCATCCACTCTAAGCCGTAATGTCCCATTCTCTCATGACTGTGAAGAGCGTCACAGAGCTCCGACAGTCTTCTGTCGCCCATATCATTCGCAAACAGTACAGCGGCAACACAGCTGTAGGTACAATGATGTGGTGTAGTATAGTAGTAGTAGTAGTAGTAGTAGTAGTAGTAGTCATATTAAATCAGAATTTACGTTTTAAAGTGGATTCCGAACCATTACAAACATCCATAGCTCCGCCGGGACTCGAAACGGAAATCTGTCACACCGTGCGCCAGAGCGGTAGTCACACGGCAATCAGCCCCCCAACAAACTTTTATTAATTTATTTATCGATCTAACAGATTTTAAATAAGAGCTCACTATAATATTACAATAATTATTTTAACAATATTCCATTCGTGTATAAAATAAAGAGTGCTATGCATATCAATTTAAAATTTGAATAGTCGTTTTTAAACACAAAGAAGGAATAAGCCCAAAAAATAAAGGAGAAGCGAGTTCAGAAATACATTTCAATGGCTTTGATAGGTTGGGAGACAACCTGCAAAAACTCTCATATTGGAAAGAAAATAAATATTCTTCGGTATCTATCTTCAAAAAAAAATTGATGCGATAAAAGTAAACACAAATAGGTTTCTGTTAGGAAAGTTTAGAAATATCCAGCTACGATTTATTTACACAAAATAACTATTTCGTCTATTTTGAGGATGCTTATGCGATGGAAAAAAAAGAAGTAGCAAAAAAAAAAAAAAAAAAAAAATAGGCTACAAAAAAAATAGTATTCTTCTATTAAAAGGAGAAAATGCTACTGAAAAATGAAATATGCCATTTTAGTCAATCTCTAGAACATTTACAAACTCCTTTGGATATAAAATCCCAGAATGGAATTTGTTAAAAATTTTGAATAAAAAAACAGGTGCATGTCTCTAGTGACTTCGTTTTAAAGTTGTAATATGTTTTGGATGATATCTAGTGGAAAGATTGTTCTACGTACTGTAGAAAAAGTTTGTTGCATAAGCGGGTTTTGCACAACGATAAATACTTTGAACTATATTAAGAAAATTATGTGTCAATGTCGGAAAGGAGATTGATAAATCTGTATGCCGGAATGTTCTTTCGCTTGTGATGAATATGAGAAATTTTATTAATGCAGCTGGCAATACAAAGACAGTTACTCTTTATGCCATAAGCAAGGACAGCATCGGCGTTACTCATTTAGCACTACCCAGGGACATGGGTAACTTGAAGATATACTACGGACGGGATTAACACTACCCTCACAACGCTCTACGATCCTTTTAGACCGGGTACTACGATTTAAAATGGATTTCAAACCACTACAAACATCCATGCCACCGTCAAGATTTGAACACGAAGCCTATGGTACCAAATTCCATATGGTACCAAAGGCGAGAGCAGTACCAACTGGCCATCAGGCCGTAAATAATAATTGCTTCTGGAGTCTGATGGTCGAGTGACTAGCGTTCTGGCGATCGGTACCAGAGGGTTCTAGTCCCTGCAGTATTATGGATGCTTGCAGTGATTCGGATTCCTCTTTAAAACGTAAGTACCGGTGTAACAAGACTGTTGAGCTAGGGCTGACAACCTGTCTCTAAATCTGCCTTGGTGCACCATGGGATTGTTGTTCCAATAAAGAATAAGAATAAGAAGAATTGCTTCTATTACAATTTATAATCTTTTATTATTATACACTTATAACTTCAAGATGAGGGCCTGATGGCCGAATGGCTAGCGCTCTGGCGTTCGGTACCACAGGTATCGGGTTCAAATCCCGGCTTTGCCATGGATGCTTGTAGTGGTTCGGAATCCATTTTAAGCTGTAGGTCCTGGTCCTAATAGGATCGTAGAGCGCTGCGGGGTCATTGTTACTCTGCGTCCGTGGCTTACCATCATATTGCACGCTCCCCCTGGGTAGTGCAAAGTGAGTAACATCGGTGCAGCCCTTATGGCATAAGAAGATCACGGTCTATTTGCCAACTGCATTAGAAGAAAAAAATAATTTCAAGGTGCTATAATTATCACACGAACTCATATTAAAAATTACCATTGTCTTTGTGTATAGCTGTTTACGTATTCTATGCTAATGTTTCATTACAATAATTTAGTTCATAGATTAATGTTATAATTAATTACTTTACGGGGTGAAACATTTAGTTTCATATTTATCTCATGTAAGATGCCTTCTTAAGGACTGTTCGTTCAAATCTGTGGGGAAGAAAATATCGGTGCAATGCAATATCCCCCACTCTATGGGGCACATTGGTTAACTATCGTTCTACTAAATAGTTTTCGTTATAGTGTTGAGAACCTGAGGTCAAAATAGTTGGCTTTAGAAAATAGCAACAACTGGTTGTACTAATTATGTTATTATTTTAATAAATATTTATTTTACGATTTAATGTTTTAAACTAAATATTTATTTTGTGATTTAATGTTTTAAATTAAATATTTATATTTGGAATAACAGCTATTTAGAACATAAATGTAGGAAAATTTAAAGCAAGAGATATATTTTTTATATTGTTTTGCGGTCTATTAGCCTTTTCAGTTTTTCAAATAACTGAAAATATTTTTAAAAAATATAGGAATTTTTTTAACGAAGGTTATTTGAATTGTTTCAAGGAATTTCCGAGCAGTGCTATTATTAAACCTGTTAAACAAGTTTCTTTGAAATATTAATTATTTTTTATTTTTCAATTTTAATTGGAAAATAATGAAATTATTTAGTTCCATTATTAGTGAAATAATATTATTTTTTATGTGAAAACTGATCATAAGATAATGAAATCAAATATTAATTCTTTTAAGTTCTACAATTTTTTAATAATACATTTCCATGAATTCCATATAGTGAAAGATGCATGTTTTTCAATGCATGCAAGTTATGATGTCTATATTATTAATATTATTATATTATTATAACTGATATGATTGTTAGTATATTACATTGTAAAAAATTACAATTGCTACCTTTATTAAGATAGCACTACGCTAATTTATATTTATTTTAATAAAATCCATTTTATATTAACACCTCAAATTTAAGTAATAATAATTTTTATTTATTTATTTAATTAATAATTTTTATTTATTTATTTAAGTTATTAATTTACTTATTGTAAATTGTTATTTATTTTAATATAATCCCTTTTTAATAATGCCTCTAATTCAAGTAATACTTGTTATTTATTTAATTAATAAATGTTATTTATTTATTTCATTTATTAATTATTGTTAATTATTTTAATAAAATCCCTTTTATAATAATGCCTGAAATTCAAGTAATAATGTTATTTATTTAATTAATATTTTTATTTATTTATTATATTTATTAATTGTTAGTTATTGTTATTTGTTATTTATTTTAATAAAATCCATTTTATATTAATGTCTCAAATTCAATTAATAATTGTCTTCTTTTAAAGCATTATAAAAACTTCATTATTCATTCTTAAATTCTTCCCCTCTCTTTTTACTTTATTTCTCTTTTGAATAATTATATATTTTAAAATTTTTCGTTTTATTTCTTTTAAAATTTGTTGTCAATTTGTTTATTACTTGTATATCATTTGTTTGTTACTTGTATATCATTCTTTTGTTACTTGAATATCATTTATTGTTATTTAAATATCATTCGTTTGTTACTCGAATATCCTTTGTTGATACTTGGATATCATTTATTATTACTTGAATATCTTTCGTTTGGTTCTGGTATATTATTTGTTTGTTACTTGTATATCATTTGTTGTTACTTGAATATCATTTATTGCTATTTAAATATCATTTGCTTTTATAATGTTCTTTGACCTCTTTTTTATCAGAAAAAAATGCTAAAAATCTGTATGTAAAAACGTTACAAAGATAGTAGACAAACTTGGCAGTTTATCTTTTTTTTTTGCCTATTAGAACTGATTAGAAGGTAGGGAAAAATAGGGACTTCTGAATAAGTCTAAAAGCCAGGAGATTTACAGACTTAATAAGAAGATGGGAAAAAAATACAGAAATCAGGGATTTCGTCTCTAAATCGGGAGAATTGGCACGTCAATCTAGAGAAATTAAGGGATTAAAAGAAAGAGGCGATAGAAATCCCCCCACCATACAGGTCTTATCCATCAATTGGCAACATTAAATAAAAATCACTTTTTTTTTTTTTTTTTTATTATCAACCTTAATTGTTTTTATTTATATTGTTTATAAATACATAAGATAATCGTATAAACTATGTAATGAATTTTTATTAATCGAAGTCTCTTAAATTATTTGTATTAAAACCAATATTTGATTATTAATTGGATATTTGTAAGAATAAAATACTAGAAAGTGGTGAAAGCTAATAGAAATGATATCAAAATAAATCAGGGTTATGCTGGTGAATGAATATGATTGATTAATTATAAATAAAATTGAATTTTTAAATTTATAAAAAAAAATTCAGTTCTTGAAGTATAAAAATTAAAGATAATTTAACTATATAATATGAATAACTAAAAATATTTTAATTCGAATGACTGTAATAATAGTTATTTAAAATATATATAGTATATTTATGTATGTTTTTCATTAAAAACGTTTTAAAACATCAATTAAGTTTTTAGCTAATTAATTTTCTGCATTTTTTTTCATGACATCATAGAAATTATATTATTTATAGAAATTACATGACAGTATTGTAGCATTTTTTTCTCACGGTAAGTGTTTTGGCATTTCATTCCCAGGAGAGAGGAATGTATGTTATTTGAAAAGTATATAATAATCCATCACTCAAATGTGACAGCAGACAAGCAGTGTTGTAGGTAATTTTATTACATTTAATAAATGTTTTGTACAAATGAAAACAACTTGTCATTCAAATCTGATATCAGATATTCGGTATCATTGATAATGAGAAAAATTAGCGAATGTTTGTGCAACCTTCACATGTCGAAACAATTACAGATGGAATATGAACAATACCATGAGTTGTTCCATCGTGATTGGTGATAGACCACTACATTTTTCTAGACCACGGAAGGTCTCAAAAGGATTATTTTTGGGGAAGGGATAGAATTATGCGACAAGTCGATCAGAAGTGTTGTTTTCTTTTTTTCTCAGAAGTGACAGAACAGGCCGGAGATTCCACCTGTTTCCAAAATGAATCTCTTGCGGTTTCGTGTATCACGCCCTGAGATAATTAAGGTCTGCCACAGACCAGGCACTTAGATTCGACGCTCCGATACTGGAGTGAATTATACTTGTGATCAAATTTTATTTGAATTTTAAATTTAGTTGTATAATAACCCAGAAGGGATTATTTGAATATATATATATATATATATATATTCATAGTGCTTGTAAATAAAAATTAAAGCATTCCCATGAATCATGTTATTTCTGCTCGCTTATTGACTGGATCTAAATCAAAGACATATTATCTAGCAACGAGTTCCGTCAACATGGAGCAGACAGAATAACTTTCTGTCTAGACCTTTCAAGGTATAGAACTATAGATAAACGATCTGGAAGTGTAGCCTGGTTTATAAAGCAAAAATCAAATGTCAGAGTCTTGTGACTTATAATAATATATCCATTAAGCGAGTGATGGTTTGACCTAGTACTACGGTCAATAATTTGTACAGGAATAATACTTGACTAGGATAATTTATTGCCCATTTGGGTGGTTTCTATTTATTAGTAGCATGGGAAAGGTAAATGGTCGTGTAGAATTGAATGGAGTGATTTGCTATTTTTAGAAGAAATGTGAAAGAACACAGTACTTGGAAATTTTAAACAACAGACATTTTTTTTTTTAAAATTAATAAGATTAGAAGAAACAATAAAAGAGAATTATAAACAATTAAAGTGGGGTTAAAACGCATGATCTGCTACAATAATCACACTTTACATATAAAGAATACAACACATCAGTACAAAACTTAGGGAGAACTCACAAAGAATGTATTAGGAACACTATCATTTTATACAACCAAAGCCACTATCAGTATTCGCTACGAGTAAATTATATAACAAAATCACAAAGCCCACATAGTATAATTATGAAGTTATATATATATATATATATATATATTATATGTAACTAGTATGAAAATCAAAAACAAATAATTTAACTATCCAAACAGGTTTACGATAGTTATAGTTTTTTCTTAAATAAAAGGCTGTTTTAAAAAAATTACGAATAGAAATAAATTGGGATCTTCTCAGAATTTCTCGCGAAAAGTTTGTAAAAAGTTTTATAAGTGATTTACAGATGGAAAATAAATGTAGTGATGTCTAGACATGAAAATAAAATTTTAAAACCCTCTACAAACTCAAAGAGACCATTTAAAGAATTTCAAACACATTTTTATAAATAGATCTTTCGTAAACGAGATAAGTGAAAGTGACAGATTCAGTTTTGAAATAGTGAAAAGAAAATAATAAGAAACTTAGTTTGACGATAAGAGTACAGAATGTCTTAGGTTTAAAACTTGTTATAATCTTTATATTAATTTTAGTTCAATTTGTATCCCAGTGGAATCTCTATAGCTTACCAGGAATAGAGATAATGTGTAAGAGTTCATGTTTGAATTTGCTAGTGGCGTCCGTTGCAAGCACTGCTTTCAGAAACTATGGTACCATAGGGACTCGTGTTGACAATTAATTTTCTTGATGCCTGATTCGTGGTTGAGTGTAAACGTGAGTTGCTGAGGAGCATTAAGGCGCAGGTTCAACCCGTGGTAGTCTTTGTTATAGACACTGTTTCAAAAAATGGGGAGACTCGAAGGCGTTTGTGATGTTTAGCCTTTTGAATCATTAGTCGGAACTACTGGTGAGAGTTTTCCAGCTTTTCTCCCATGCGATACGCAAATGCTGGTATCTCCCGTAAACGTTACCCGGAAGGCACTGTCTTCTACCTAGGCTTCGCCTACGGGAAAGTCAGATTTCTACCTACGGGACGACCTGATGCACAACAGCTAGCGCTATGGCCTTTGGTACCACAAGCTTACAAATGATAGACTTATTGTAAAATTTTAAATTTAATCGAAGTCTTTGCTAAAAAAATGGTTTCTTACCAATTCATTCCTCAAAGCTACAAAGCAGTAAGCAGAGCTTATGGGGCCGCAGGTTTAGGGTTCGAGTCCTGGCGGTGCTATGGCTGTTTGTAATAGTTCACAATCCCCTTTAAGCTTATGTCCCGGTCTAATATAACGGTGGGGCGTAGGGCTGACAACACTAACCCGTAAAAAGTCAGATTCATGAAGCCAAGTCAGACTTCTACCCACAGGTGCTCTATCACAGTAGAAGTTGCCTCTCCCATTACCTCCTTCCATGAGACGGGTGTATAGACTTGGTCTAGATGTTGCTGTCGAACAAGTGGAATAAGAAACAACAACAGTTTTCCTGATGAAATCCTTTTGGACTTTTACTTCTTCTTCAAGTATATTCTGAGATAGTTATCCATAAAAATCCTACCGGAAGGAAATTCTTTTCTTTTATCACACTTTGCTGGGCTATGCGGGGATATACAGGAGTGAGACGCGTGCCCAAATCATGCATAACAGCATCAGGAAAAATATTAATTTTCTTTATGAAGGGCTAAAATTGAAGTAAAGGTAATATCTAAATTCCGAATTGTTCCTCATCTATAAATTAATTAATTAATTATTTAATTTAATAATCAGTCTAGATCCTATATTATTTTTGTAACTTTTAGCTTAATAATGAATTAAGTGGTATTGAACTTTTTTTGTAGATTGGTGTATATCATATACAGTCGACAAACAGGTGTTGAAGAGAGGGCATTACTTTCGGAAAAGACTTTTTGAGGATACTGTTGTTTCCTATTAGGATTGATTGGAGAATGTAGGGAGTTTTGTTCATGGAGGACAACCTGAAGAAAATGTCAACAACATATATTTAAACAAAACAGCACAGCACATATTACGTATAAAACGCTTCTTCTTTCGCCATTTACTTGAACACAATTGTGTCATCCATTTTCTTTTCTCGTAACAGTGTTGCCACTCCTGAACAGAGAAACTTACCTCTCATTACAGTTACAGTTTGATCGTGAAGCGACAGATCCCTTACAATGATTGACGGAGGTGCCAAGAACTCAGTGCCACAAGTTTTGGGTTCGAGTCCCGGCATGCCATCAATGTTTGTAGTGGTTCACTTTAAGCCGTAGGTCCCGGTCCTATATGACTGTAGTTTGTCTCGGAAATAAGTCAGACTTCTACCTAGGGGTGCTCCATCACAAAAAACTGCCCCTTTTTCCCTTTTAACTATGAGTCCATACGGGTTCGTGGGATTGGTCTAGATGTCTACCAAGTGGGATAAGAAACAACGAAGATTGACATAAGGGTAAAAATGCTGCAAATTCCCAACAGACAAATTGGATATCGATACTAGGTGCTTTCATACATGGTTGCTGTCTACACGGAGTCTCCTTAGTTTCTGCTCTGACATTTGGTATCACAGGCTTTCGTGTTCGAATTCTGGCGGTAGCACGGATGTTTGTTGGTGGTTTGGAATTCACGTTAAACTGTAGGTCCCGGTCTAATTAGCCTAAAGTGTGTAAAAAATGACTATAGAGCGACAAACCAATCCAAACCATAATTTCTGCTTTGGCATTTGGTACCACAAGCTTTCGTTTTCGAATCCTGGCGGTGGCACGGATGTTTGTTAGAAGTTCGGAATCCAAGTTAAACTGTAGGTTTTTGGTCTAATTAGCCTATAGAGTGCGAAAAATAACCTTAAACGAAAACCAAACCAAACCTTGATTTCTACTCCGGCCTTTGGTACCACTTGCTTCAGGTTCGCATCCTGGTGGTGTCATGGATGTTTTGTGGTGGTTCGGAATCCATGTTTAACTGGAGGTTCCGACCTAATTAGTCTAAATTGTGCACAAAATAACTGTAGAGCGACAAACCATACCTTAGTTTTTACTGTGGTCTTTGGCACTGTGGTCTCCAGGTTCGATTCCTGGCCGTTGCATGGATGTTTATTGGTGGTTCGGGATCCCCGCTGAACTGTATGCCCCGATCTAATTAGCCAAAGTGTGCACAAAATGACCGTAGAGCGACAAACCAAACCAAACTAAGCCCTAGTTTCTGCTCTGGCCTTTGGTACCATTGGTTTCAGGTTCGAATCCGGGGCGTGGCATGAATGTTTGTTGATGTTCGGAATCCCCGTTAAACTGTAGGTCCCGGGCAATTAGCTTAAAGTGTGCACAAAATGACAGTAGAACGTTAAACCAAACCTTAGTTTCTAAAATTAGTGACACCAGTGAACGTGTTCAGCAATCAGGTCCCATTACACGATAGCTTTGCATATCAATCTAATACAAATTGGCCGGGTTTTTTTTCCCCATTGCAATCTAATTTCTCAGAGAAATAAAAATGTGCACATTTTCAAATTTTACATAATTTCAACTGTAGGTTAATCTAATAATTAAAAGCTTCCAAACACTCATGCTATTTTCCATATTTCATAAAAATCTATCTCTTAAGTTAAATCAATTATTTACAAAAATTTAATTCATTTAACTGTAAATACATATAAAATATTTTTAAAAAAACTTTTCACTAATGGAAAAGTAAATTTACAAGTAAAGAAAAGTTTTTTATCAATTACTAAGTTTCTAATTAATAACTCTGCTGTCGGAACCATAAAATATAACTAAATTAAGTACCCAACTAAAAGGGTTTAATGTTAAATATTGGCGTGTGAGCTAATTAATCTCTCGAATAAAACTAAGTATCTCCTTTAAAATTTAAACCTTTGTTCATCGAGGCTTAATTAATGCCACTAGAAAATCAAACAAAGCCTTATTGAATGTAAACAAGGTTCCAAAAATGTTTGATGATACTTTGCAGTATGTAGTACTCCGGAAATTGAGTGAGTCAAGCATTAAGAAGCTGGCAATGTTCGTTCGTTAAAATGAAAATTAGCATTTTCAATACAAGAATCTAATAAAAGTTTAAATTAACTACCATAAACTTCATAAGAAAATTTCGTAATAAAAGATTATACATAATTTTATGAATTTCATATTTTATGTATATATTCGCATGTTTAGATTAAGTATAAAGACCAAACAGTTAGACATTTTTGATTAGTTTTTATAATATTTTATCCTTTCTTAAATTTATTAAAATGAAATTTAAAAATTTTTAAAGTCAAAAATTATTAATAAAAATGGCGAATTCCATAATGGCTTTTGCAGTAACTGTAACGTCTTCAAGAAGTAAACTTTTTTACTATATTATAAGATTTGAGAATTTGTTAAGGAATAATAGGAAGGAAAGATTAGAGAAAAATCAACATATAATATTCCTCTAATAATCCATACTCTTTCCTAGTCCATAATATATATATGGTTTGAATTCAAGGGATCACTGCATTTTATTTCAAAACTTTTAGAAATGTCCAACCTAGAAAAAAAAGAATTTATTAAAACATATTGTTTTTAATACTAAATCTTTAGCATTTCTCTCATTGAAACATAGACGTCCTGATGGCCAATAGGCTGGAACCCTGGTCTTGTTGGGGGATCGGAATTCACGTCAAACTGTAGGTCCCGGTCTAATTAACCTGAAGTGTGCAAAAAATGACCACAGAGCAACAAAAGAAGCCAAAATCATTGAAACTTAATCATTTCTTACAATTTAAACTTACCAAACACTTAGTAAATAAAGTTCACTAGCAGTAAGCAATCATGTTCAAAAGATTTTAATAATAAATTAAACAAAGATTATCTCTATGCACCCCATTCATATTAACTGGTAACGCTCTCCATCAGAAATCATTATCTGATGGCCAATTGGCTAACGCTACGGCCATTGGTGCTTCAGGTTCCAATCTTGATGGTGGCATGGATGTTTTTTAGTGGTTCGGAATTCATGTTAAACTGTAGTTGGGCCTAAAGGGTGCAAAAAGTGACCGTAGAACGACAAACCAAACCAAATCAAATCATAAGAAATCACGTGAGAAAGTAAGGGAATCAACGTCTAAGATGATACTATTTAATAATAAAGCAATTCATAATGAACAATTTTCATGGTGGGCATAATGTATACACAATCTTCATGCACATTGTGATCTTAAATAATTTCATTCGTCACGTCACTGTCCAAGAACCTGCTCATTGAATGAAAATTATAGGATTTGTAAGTGACATAATACTAGGTACCTAAATAATAGGTACCTATATGGATGCTTAATACTGTGAATATTTGATGAGTTTTGTAAAATTGATCTAAAATACTAGCACATAAAAAATATGTTCAAAACTTTGAAAAGAAACAAATAAGTAAAACAAAATTGACTAAGCAATGGGGATTTCAGTCAATCATGACCGGTTGTTCACATTCAAGAATTACAACATTTAAAGAATTTAATTTATCACAGCTTTTATTCCTCACTGACATGATTTTGATGATGACGAATATACAATGAATACATTTCATGACTTTTCCATCAATATTATTACATCAATCAACACTGTGAAAAGATATAAATAAGTAAAAAAAAAGTAGAGATCGATTTAGGAATGAAGAGCTCAGTCAATCATGACTGAGTGCACTCTATGTCATTTCAAGGATAAAATTAATCATAATTTTTGTTTCTGACTAACATGATTGTGATGACGGTGTTGATGAAGATACAATTATTATATTTCTTGAAATTTCCATAAAAATCACAACACAAATTTAAATAAAGAAATAAATTAACGTGTGAAAAATAAAGAAAGAAGAGGAGAAATCGAGATTTTTGTCAATCATGACCGACTTGCTACATTCAAGAATTACTACTTTTAAAGAACTTAATTAATTACAATTTTTATTCCTCACTGACATGATTTTGATAGTGATAAAAATATAATTAATACACTTCAAAACGTTTCCATAGATATCATTACATCAATCAAAACTATGAAAAGAAAGAAAGAAAAAAAAATAGAGATCGATTTAGGAATCAAGATCTCAGTCAATCATGACTGAGTGCACTCTTTTAAGCCATTTCAAGGATAGAATTAATCACAACTTCTTTCCATCCCTTCTCTTCAGCGTACCATTTCGGAAATCTATTGTTGAACGTTATATCTTCATTACCGAGAGGTCCTGGCGAGTGGTCAGTGCTATATCTTTGGAGAATGACTTTTCCCCTGACTTCTACTTTGGGGGGATTTCAATGAGAAACACCCCCGCTGGAAAAGTCGATACTTAATGTTGCGGAACAGTTCAAGTTGCTCCATTGACTGCAACGAGGATCGTTTGTTTGGATCAGTAGTAATAGTGCGTTGCTGAAAAAATGGTCGCGTCTTATTTGCATTTCATGGTGGTTGGAACCAGTTACAGTTAAGGATAAAGCAAAAAGGGGTTTGTGGGTTTAAAGTGCATATTATTTTGGTAAAATGTCATTTTGAATAATTTATCTCAAGAGTGGTTATATTTTACAGTTTGCAAAATCTTCATGGATGGTAGAAAAAAAAATGTACAGCATTCTGTTTTATCTAACCAATAAATTTACATATGTTTTGCTAATAAATAAACCCCATATGCAACATAAAATTATTTATTGTTTGATAAAATAGTTAATGTAATCTTAACTGATTTATATTTATATATGGAGATGAGTGAATTTAGTAACTGGTGAATCATAGTTAAAATAAGACGAAAAATTTCTGCTGGAAATTTTAATGAGTTTTTAATTTTTTTAATTTTTTCTCTAATTTTAAATATTTAGTTTCACTTAATATGCTGCATTTATTAATAATGAAAAGTAAATATAATAAAATATAATAAGTATTATAAATATCTTTTATAATATTTCTTATTATAAATGAATTTATTCTCAATGGCCACGAAGAAGATTTGTATATAAATTATTAATCAATTTGTTTGAGGATTTGCTTGATGTACATAAATGTTTGCCTATATATACTAAAATTTTTTGTTTCGTTTTAGAAATTCTTAAAATTAAAATACAATTGTAAGCGTTTAATTATAAAAAAATAGGAAATATCTTATTCTACCCAGAGTAAAATAATTGTAGGCGAGCAAAAAAAATTATAAATTACTCTTCATTTGAATTTTTATGTGTTAATAAAACATTGTTGATTATAATAAAGGATCTCATGTTACTTTTTATATGGACTTATGGAACACCAATGTTATTTATAGCACTGACACTAATAATGATACGCCTTTGATAGCACATTGTTTCTTATATTTTAGATATTTTATTTTAGAAATTTATTTTAATTAAAAATAAATTTCTACAAGTGATAAATTTATACAAATAGTGACACATAATTAGTTGATATATAAAGTTGATTTAATTGTCATTAATTGTAAGTGTCATTAATCTTCAAACATTTCATTTTTTACTAAATAATTAAATACTATATATTTATGTTTATATCAGGAAAGTATCTCTACTTGAGATACAATATTAGATTTCAGTAAATTTAATTCACATGCAAAAGTTTAAGAGACAATCACATGCAATCAAAAGATAACTATAAAAATAATGACAAAAAATACTTATTTGCTCTAAATAATTAGAAAATATTCTCAAAATTCATGGTTGGCCAACATATTTTAGTTCTTTCTTTAATAAGGATTTATAGTTTTTCCTTAGCAACGATGGGTTTCTTATTCTACTTAAGTTACGTATAAACCATTGATGAAGTTAGACATTGCCTTCTGGGAAGACTGCCCCATTTGAGTGGCGTATGGTAGAAAATCTGGAAAACTCTCACCAGGCAATTTACTGTTGAAACTGAAGGCTATTGAACTACTATTGAACTTTACTATCAAAGCTCGATGTCTTGTTTCAGAAAGCAGTGACTAATAAAATGGACTCTGTTAGATGATTTGAACCTAAACCAGCCTCTCTGATTGAGGCACATTAACCACTGGGCTATAAGTTGAATTTCCTATTGTTTATTCTTCATAATTTGGAAAGTGATATTAGCTAAATGAAAATAAGCTGATAAAAACGTGCTTCAAAAGGAGTTAAATCTAGTTTTGCGTAGATAACTCTTGGGATGTGTAAGTCTTTCAGTGCGATGCTGATGGCTTTGTTCATATTGTGAAATTTAATTCCATCTGGACTTTCAGATTAACTGTCACTCCAAGGAAGCTAAGATCTAACACTACTTTGTAATTAGTGTAAAAAAGTAAGCTTCAATAATTTGTAGATGTATTGATGCTGCCCACAAAAAAAAATAGAATTTTAGATCTCAATACAGTTGTTGGAATCTACAATAGCGAAAACTTGTTGAAACACTAAACAGGCAAATTAGTGAAGAAAAAAATTTGTCCCATCGGATTTCAGAGGAATTTTTAACATTTTCCATGTTTTTTACACATATCTGTTCATGTTCTTCGTGTTCACGTTTTCATCTGAAGGAAGATGTTAAATATGATAACATCTGTTCTTAAAATTGAATGAAGGGGTATATTACAGCAGTGCATAATGTTTTATGATACCACAATAAGAATGGGTATCAGTACATGGAAAATTACCCTAATTTATTTTTTACGAAATTATTAAACTTTTTTATGAAAAGTTTTACTTCATATTAAATAAATAATGTAAATATATTTATATACATTAAATATAAAAGTTGTTCAAAATATATTTATATAAAAATACAAATCCTATTTCGTGTAATTATGTACCAGAGCAAGTTTTATTATTCCAAAAAAATAGTTCATATAGCTGCTTCAGCAATACAATTAACGTATAATTTAGGTGGCGTGTACTATGTGGCAAATAACAGTCTAGCTTCCAGCAATGGTTGATAAATCTTTGATGGATTTTATGTATTAATACTCTGTACTTATTGCACTTTATGTTTAGTTTTTTTCTCTCGTACAAGAGAAAATGCCATTTACTGACATTAAAGCCATAAATTTATTCTAACATAAAAACATTTGCAGCTGGAAAAAAATCTATTGAGAGCTTGCTGTTTAGGTGAAACCATATTGTTTTTATGAGCATTAGCTTTGTACAGAGACATTAATTTACCATTATTTAGCTTCATAAACGTTTTCGTACTGACAAACCCATTTTTATAGTTCCTTTCACTATTATTGTACATTAAGTACACGAAAACACAGATAAAAAGTCTATGATTGAGAAATCGATGGGTGTAGTTGGAAAAAAAAAATTTCAGAAATGGAGAGAGATTTTACTAAACGGCCAGTGAGCTAGCAAACAGCCCATAAATAAAAAAATCACCCACTTCACTTCATTTCAGAAGGGACATAGTTCAAAACTGTCCGGGACGGGCTGTCGTCGTATGAAGTAAAAAAAAAATCAATTTAAAGACGTTAGGGGGCGTTGGGTGGGGAAGGGATAGATGGATCTTAAATTTTCTTGGAACATTAACTTTTGGGGTGATTTGTTATCCGATGTTTTTTTCCCTTATTTTTTCATGTATGCGAGATTTAAGCTTTGTTTTTACGTCAATACGATCGATTTACTGGTCTGCATTGTATCTTGCTTCATACAGCTGCTTCGACATGTGCTTGCAATGTATTTTATCCGTTCGGTGACCTCTTAATGTGTGGAGGCCTGTCGTTTTGTAGGGATCAAAAATATATCACGCCAGGGGATTGTACTACATAGAGAAACCTAAATACTAAAATAGTTTTAAACATAAAGCTCTAAAAGATTTGTCTTTAAAAAAACAAGTTAAAATCTCTTTAAATTAAAAAAAAAAAAATATTACATTTTTTAAGAAATATGAATTAAATAGGTGCATTATTTGTTCTTTTTTTTAATTCCAGTAATTTGAACACAGTTCTCAGATAGTTGGTTGGTTAGTATTGTTTCCTGGCACAAGGGCCAGTTCTGGCCCACAATCAATCTGTGATAAAGCTCATGAAGTGAAGAAGATTGTAAGAAATCAATACGAAAATGATGAAATATGCAATCTTGAAGAATAGGGGTCTGAATGGTCGAGTGTCTAGTGTTTCGTGTGTCTGTTCCGGGGATGTTTGTAGTGGTTCGGAATCCACTTCAGGCATAGGTCCCTATCTCATATGACTATACAGAGCATCATAGAACCCACTCAGACTTCTCACCCACATCCTTCCCAAACCGTAAAGCGGGAACTCAACTCTAGGGACAGGGATATGGTGTGGTGGTAGTAGTAGTAGTAGCAGTCCAGACGAATAAAAAGTAAAATAAACAGAAGAATAAAGAATGAAAGCCTCAGTCGCAGACTTCTTGAGAAGATGACAGTCAGACATCTTGAGAGGAGCTGCTGCTAATGGATAAACTTTCATAAGGATTACTTTCTCTGTGCTTATTTCTCATAAGTATTTCTGAAAAACTCAAATTGTGATGCTATGGCCTCCTGATTCATTCTAAACTCTCCGTAGAAGAGGAGTTAAAAAAAAAGGATAGGGAAAAAAGTACTATCACAATCATACTCATGATTTAAGAAGAGTTTTTACTTTAAAAATAGATTCCTTTCATTGAAGATATTATTGAAGATTAGTTGCTGGGAAAAGGTTGTTAACATCAGACTCATCATGGAAGAAGGGGTTTTACTTTAAGAATATATTTTCTTCATCAGACTTATCATTGAAAAATTCTTACTGGAAAACGGTTCTTAACATGAGATTCATCATGGAAGAAAAGTTTTTACTGGACGAAAAGATTCGCTTCATCAGACTTATCATAGAAGTTTATAAATTGGAAAGATATCAATAAAAAGGAAGGTGACCATGTCAATGATTAATGATTGATGATCAGAAAAATTATCAAAACTATCGTTACGACATGATATTTAACTACATTTTTGAGCATGTAAGCAACGATTATCCAGTTAAACAAAAAGAATTAAAAAATGAACAAAATTGTAACTAAAATATCTTTTAGGAAGGAAATCAGAGAAGTTTACAGTGTAGAAAATGGATCTTTAAAAAAAAAAAAACGTTTTTTAATACATTTCTTTTCATCTCATATTTATTAAACCAAACAAAATGAGACTTTGGTTCAATCTGTCCTCTGAATCAACAGAAGAAAAAGTTGAAAAGAAAAGAAAATTTAATGAAACCACGTTAAAATAAACTGTAACCGAACCCAGTATTTTTTTCCCAATAACTTCCTTTTCTTACCTTGTTTACAGAGAGACCTGGATATATTTCGGTGAATTTATTTAACTTTTAATTTAGCTAACTTCTCTTTTCTTTCATCGAATATATAATAAACCATTTCTTTTAGATCACAATGGAGTAAGTAAACTGTAACAAGAACTATTTTACAGAACCATCGTTTCAAGTCGCACATTAACGATGTCATTTTTTCTGCATGTATGCTTGTTGATACTGTACAAACAAAACGGTCTCAAATAATGTGTATTTATTTTAAATATTCTTTCCCCACGGCAAAGTTTAGCAAAAAATTAGAACAATATTAAAAAAATTAGGCTGTGTGAAAACCAACGATAGCATGCAAACTTATTGACTTCTAAATTCAAACAGTATTCAACCTTCAGGCAAAATCTGAAATAATACAGTTTTAAAAGTTAATTTTTTTTTAATATTATACCTTTATTTCATTGAAATTCCAACATTAAAATATTTTAGCAGTTGCTTCAATTATTTTTTTAAAAAAAATAATTTCTTAAACATTTCAAAACTAAATAAACCTTGAAATAAAATTAAATTGGTCATTGAATAACCTTAGTTAAAAGTTAGAGGCACCTTTTAAAAATATATTTATTTCAAAGTAGTTTAAAAATAATTTAAAACAGCACTATTCATCTTTAATCATTTACAGTAAGAACAAAGATTTTCAATATTTTGATACCAACCATAAATTTTTATTAGCATCAATTATTTTGAATAATCTGTGACACTTTGGCAGCTATATCCATGGTTAGTTTTTTTTTTTCACAATCTGTAACTTTATTATTTTCGGGACTTACAATTTAAAGTGTTCATGCATTTTTCAAACCATTAAGATCAGTTGAAGCCACAGCAATATTCGAATCGCAAGTAGTGGTACCAAACGTCAAAGCTCTATGATAATAATGGCCATTCTTACGATCTTAAATAGTTTAGAATATTCATAATAAATATTGCGGTGTTATTAAACAAGTTAATTATCCAACTGAAAATTAACATTGAATATAATTTATAAAATAATGGTTCAAATGACTTATAGTCAGCATGTAGTAGTCAGCCAAGCTATAGTCATAATGTTATTTTCCAAAATCTGTTTTATGAATAATATGTTTCAAACTCCTTTTGTGCTATTAATATTTTAATCATGAGAATATACCTTTTTGATAATGGTCCAAATGACTTCTTATATTCTTCTTTTAATTTAGAATGCACCACTAAAGAAGTAACGAAACTGTGTTGTTTAACAGGACTGTTTATAAATAAAATGTTTTTGAGTTTTGTTTGATTTTACATTTGAATGCGGGAATAACACATGGTTGTTTTAGGCTACTGTACTATTTTTTGAGTTTAATGTAGAAGTACTGTACTAAATGTTTGTTTTAAGAGAACTATACGAATGTTTGAGTACAAATCTTGTTTGTTTTAAGAATACTTTTTGAGTACTGTACTCTTGTTTGTTTTAAGAATACTTTTTGAGTACTGTACTCTTGTTTGTTTTAAGAGTACTTTTTGAGTACTGTACTGTTGTTTGTTTTAAGAGTAACTGTTTGAGTACTGTACTCTTGTTTGTTTTAAGAAACTGGCTTTTTAGTAATTTCTTGTTTGTTTTAAGAGTACTTTTTGAGTACTGTACTGTTGTTTGTTTTAAGAGTACTGTTTGTACTGAATTAAGAAAAATCAAATTTTTCAAATTGAATCTTAATCAAACAACAAATCTATTTGAAATTATCTTTTTTCCTCCAGTTCTTTACTTTTGATATATTATATTCTTTTTGTTGGCAAAATACAGCTCTAACATGGCTTTACAATCTTCCAAACTGGCTTTCCTAAATTTCTTTATTATTTTAGTTATTGTAATTGACCATTTAGTTACCTTAGGTAGCTCAGAAGTCAGTTTAAATCAGATCTTTCTATGATTTTACATTCATTTCGTAATCAAATAGCTATACTCCCATTTTGAAATTATCTTTTTTCGTCTAGTTCTCAATTCTCAGTCTCAATTTTCAATTTGATATGCAAATTTGATGTATTTTATGTGTGATATATTTCTCTTCTTGGAAAGCTCCGATATTTTTGCACTTATATTTGTCTTTTGAAAATATTAATATTAATTTTTGTGTAGTATAGACATTTAATAAATTCTCAGCATTTGAAATTTTTAGAATACAAATTACCATAATAATTTAAAATTGAGAACAATAATAATATTATTCATAAAAGTAAGTTGCTTAACTAGACGAAATGAAGCTATTTCAGCAAATCAGACTAGGAGAAAGGAAAAAAAAATTATTGATTTTAATTTATAAAATATAAAAATTTATTCTTAAAACCTTAAAAAAAAATTGTATATGACAGTAAGTTTTCATTATTTTTTTTCGAACAAGTTACGCAGAATTCCGCAACAAAATGATCAATGTCCTGAATCTATTTCTAGTTATTACACGAAGAATTGCAATAGCGAAAACAAACTATACCTCAAAAAAATACACGAAGACAATTATTCAACTGCTTCACATACTGCTATTACACCGTTGTCTAGACCACCAAGAACCAAATACTACTGCTGGTGATGACATACGACCAATACACTTTATCTCATCCTTCAAGTAAAAGCATCACGTTGATGTCATCCGCAAACGCAATGCATCGCTTCCCATAAGAAAAGAAGAAGAACCCAACAGAAAGAAAAAAGGGGAATTTCTGACACTGATTTTCATGACCAGAAAGACAAATGAAAAGGGGGCTCACAACAGATAGCGATCAATACAGAAAACCACTGCAGCGATAGTTGGAGCGAGCTTTAATCTTGATGCATGAACCCGAAATGCTTATCCTGTGGGGAGATGGGGGTGTAGTCCAACCCCTGGAGGTTATTCTCGCGATCATTCACCTTTCGTGAAAAGGAGTAATTTATGGTCCGCGAATACCCCAAATGAAAGTGAACTTTTTCCATGGCACATTTTAGACGTTAGCTTAGTTGATGGGCCTTGGATGTTTTGTTTGCACAGATACGAAATTAAGTTGGATGGAATGTTGTGCCCTTTCTCGTTTTCTGCCTCCGGATTGGCTGTTTTGTTGTTTATGAGCCAAATTACTGGTGTCTTAGAAAGGACTGGTGCAAGGAATTTTAGAGAAAAAGAATCGTCAATTTCCAAGTATCGATTAGAGAAATAAGTGGTCTTCGAAACAGAACGAGGCAAAACTTATAGGAGTTAAGTAATTGATGGCTTTCTTTATTGTATGTCGAAGTAACTTCTGCTATTTAAAGCAAGGATACTTTTTGTCAAATAACAATTTTGGTTTTGATGTTTGATGAATATTGTTTTGGAAAGTCTTGCTTCAATTAAATTGGTAAATCTTTTAGTAAATGTAACGATCATTTATTAAATCGATTTGCTAATGAATTTCTTGTAAATATTTAAATAATTAGTTTAATTAACTAGTAATTCTTACTCTAGCGCTCGTTGCCACACGCTTCGGGTTCGAGTTCCGGCAGTACCCTGGAAATCTGTAGTGTTTTGAAATATACTTTAAACTGTAGGTTTCTGTCTAATATGACTGTAGAGCGTTTGGCGTAGGGCTAGAAATCCTACCCTGCAAAATGAAAACATCTCATGTCCCGTAAGTCCGCCAGTAGTCAGAAGGTCTTATCCCACCATGAGGCTGTCGTGCCAATGAAGAAGAGGAAGACAAACATTTTTATAAAAGTCTCAACATTTTGAATTTTTAGAATACAAATAGTAATATCCATAATAATTTATAATTGAGAACAATAATATTATTCATGCATAAAAGTAAGTGGCTTATTTAGTCGAAGTGAAGATATCTCGATAAAACAGACCATGAGAAAGAAAGAAAATTATTGATCTTAATTTGTAAAACGTAAGCGATTATTCTTAACACCTTCAAAAAAATTATTGATGATAGTAAGTTTTCCTTACTTTTTTCGAACTAGTTACGCAGAATTCCACAACAAAACATTACAAAACAATTGATATTTATCAATTGGGAACAACTTATTCCCAATTGATAAATAACCTGAAACTATTTTTAGTTATAACATGAAGACTATATCTCAACAAACTATATCCCAAAAAACTACACAAAGACGATTATTCATTTGCTTCAGATACTGTTATTAAACTAATGCCTAGACCGCCAAGAACCAAATACTGCTGCTGGTGATGACATACGACCAATACACCTTATCTCATCCTTCAAGTAAAAGCTCATCCGAAAACGCAATGCATCGCTTCCCACAAGAAAAGAAGAAGACCCAGCAGAAAGAAAAAGGGGAATTTCTGACACTGATTTTCATGACCAGTAAGACAAATGAAAAGGTGGCTCACAACAGATAGCGATCAATACAGAAAACCACTGCAGAGATAGTTGGAGCGAGCTATAATCTTGATGCATGAACTCGAAATGCTTATCCTGTGGGGTGATGGGTTGTAGTCCAACCCTTTGAGGTTATTCTCGCGATCATTCACCTTTCGTGAAAAGGAGTAATTTATGGTCCAGGAATATCCCAAATGAAAGTGAACTTTTTCCATGGCACATTTTAGACGTTAGCTTAGTTGATGGGCCTTGGATGTTTTGTTTGCACAGATACGAAATTAAGTTGGATGGAATGTTGTGCCCTTTCTCGTTTTCTGCCTCCGGATTGGCTGTTTTGTTGCTTATGAGCCAAATTACTGGTGTCTTAGAAAGGACTGGTGCAAGGAATTTTAGAGAAAAAGAATCGTCAATTTCCAAGTATCGATTAGAGAAATAAGTAGTCTTCGAAACAGAACGAGGCAAAACTTATAGGAGTTAAGTAATTGATGGCTTTCTTTATTGTATGTCGAAGTAACTTCTGCTATTTAAAGCAAGGATACTTTTTGTCAAATAACAATTTTGGTTTTGATGTTTGATGAATATTGTTTTGGAAAGTCTTGCTTCAATTAAATTGGTAAATCTTTTAGTAAATGTAACGATCATTTATTAAATCGATTTGCTAATGAATTTCTTGTAAATATTTAAATAATTAGTTTAATTAACTAGTAATTCTTACTCTAGCGCTCGTTGCCACACGCTTCGGGTTCGAGTTCCGGCAGTACCCTGGAAATCTGTAGTGTTTTGAAATATACTTTAAACTGTAGGTTTCTGTCTAATATGACTGTAGAGCGTTTGGCGTAGGGCTAGAAATCCTACCCTGCAAAATGAAAACATGTCATGTCCCGTAAGTCCGCCAGTAGTCAGAAGGTCTTATCCCACCATGAGGCTGTCGTGCCAATGAAGAAGAGGAAGACAAACATTTTTATAAAAGTCTCAACATTTTGAATTTTTAGAATACAAATAGTAATATCCATAATAATTTATAATTGAGAACAATAATATTATTCATGCATAAAAGTAAGTGGCTTATTTAGTCGAAGTGAAGATATCTCGATAAAACAGACCATGAGAAAGAAAGAAAATTATTGATCTTAATTTGTAAAACGTAAGCGATTATTCTTAACACCTTCAAAAAAATTATTGATGATAGTAAGTTTTCCTTACTTTTTTCGAACTAGTTACGCAGAATTCCACAACAAAACATTACAAAACAATTGATATTTATCAATTGGGAACAACTTATTCCCAATTGATAAATAACCTGAAACTATTTTTAGTTATAACATGAAGACTATATCTCAACAAACTATATCCCAAAAAACTACACAAAGACGATTATTCATTTGCTTCAGATACTGTTATTAAACTAATGCCTAGACCACCAAGAACCAAATACTGCTGCTGGTGATGACATACGACCAATACACTTTATCTCATCCTTCAAGTAAAAGCTCATCCGCAAACGCAATGCATCGCTTCCCATAAGAAAAGAAGAAGATTCAAAGAAGAAAGAAAAAGGGGAATTTATGACACTGATTTTCATGACCAGAAAGACAAATGAAAAGGTGGCTCACAACAGATAGCGATCAATACAGAAAACCACTGCAGCGATAGTTGGAGCGAGCTTTAATCTTGATGCATGAACCCCAAATGCTTATCCTGTGGGGTGATGCGGGTGTAGTCCAACCCCTGGAGGTTATTCTCGCGATCATTCACCTCTCGTGAAAAGGAGTAATTTATGGTCCAGGAATACCCCAAATGAAAGTGAACTTTTTCCGTCGCACATGTTAGACGTTGGCTTAGTTGATGGCCTTGGATGTTTTGTTTGCACAGAGATGAAATTAAGTTGGATGGAATGTTGTTCTCCTTCTCGTTTTCCGCCCCCGGATTGGCTGTTTTGTTTATGAGCCAAATTACTGGTGTCTTCGAAAGGACTGGGTGCAAGGAATTTTAGAGAAAAAGAATCGTCAATTTCCAAGTATTGATTAGAGAACTAAGTGGCCTTCGAAAGAGAACAATACAAAACTTATAGGAGTTAAGTAATGGATGGCTTTCTTTATTATATGTCGAAGAATAGTCTGCTATTTAAAGCAAGGACACTTTTTGTCAAATAAAAATCTGGCTTTTAAGGTTTGATTAATATTGTTTTGGAAAGTCTTGCTTCAATTAAATTTGTAAATCTTTTAGTAAATGCAACGATTATTTATTAAATCGATTTCCTGCTTAAGTTGAAGTATATTCTTGTAAATATTTAAATAATTATTTTAATTAACTAGTAATTCTTTAGCGGTCGTTGCCACACACTTCGTGTTCGAGTTCCGGCAGTACCCTGGAATTCTTTAGTATTTTGAAACCCACTATAAACAGTAGTTTCCTGTCTTATATGACTGTAGAACGTTTGGCGTAAGACTAGCAATCCTACCCTGAAAAATGAAAACATCTCATGTCCCGAAATTGCGCCAGTACACAGAAGGTCTTGTCCCACCATGAGGCTATCGTGTCAATGAAGAAGAAGAAGACAACCATTTTCATAAATTCTCAACATTTGGAATACAAAGAGTAATTTCCATAATAATTTAAAATTGAGAACATTAGTATTATTCATTATGAAAGTAAGTTGCTTATCTAATCGAAGTAAAGATATGTTGATAAAACATACCATGAGAAAGAAAGAAAATTATTGATTTTAATTTGTAAAATGTAAGTGACTATTCTTAAAACCTTCAATAAAACTATAGGTAATAGTAAGTTTTTATTATTTTTTTCGAACTAGTTAAGCAAAATTCTGCAACAAAATAATAAATATCCTGAATCTATTTCTAGTTACTACATGAAGAATTGCAATAACTAAAACAAACTATAACCTCAAAAAAATAGACGAAGACAATTATTCATCTGCTTCAGATACTGTTATTACACCATTGCCTAGACCACTAAGAACCGAATATTACTGCTGGTGATGACATACGACCAATACACTTTATCTCATCCTTCAAGTAAAAGCTCATCCACAAACGCAATGCATCGCTTCCCACAAGAAAAGAAGAAGACCCAGCAGAAAGGAAATGGGGAATTACTGACACTTATTTTCATGACCAGAAAGACAAATGAAAAGGTGACTCACAACAGATAGCGATCAATATAGAAAACCACTGCAGCGATAGTTGGAGCGAGCTTTAATCTTGATGCATGAACCCGAAATGCTTATCCTGTGGGGTGATGGGGGTGTAGTCCAACCCCTGGAGGTTATTCTCGCGATCATTCACCTTTCGTGAAAAGGAGTAATTTATGGTTCAGGAATACCCCAAATGAGAGTGAACTTTTTCCATGGCACATGTTAGACGTTAGCTTGGTTGATGGGTCTTGGATGTTTTGTTTGCACAGAGACGAAATTAAGTTGGATGGAATGTTGTGCTCTTTCTCGTTTTCTGCCTCGGGATTGGCTGCTTTGTTGTTTATGAGCCAAATTACTGGTGCCTTGGAAAGGGTGCAAGGAATTTTAGAGTAAAAGAATCGTCAATTTCCAAGTATCGATTAGAGAAGTAAGTGGTCTTTGAAAGAGAACAATGCAAAACTTATATGAGTTAAGTTATGGATGGTTTTCTTTATTATACGTCGAAGAATATTCTGCTATTTAAAGCGACGATACTTTTTGTCAAATACTGATTTTGGTTTCGATGTTTAATAAATATTGTTTTTTAATGTCTTTAGAAATTACATCAATTTATAAGTAATTATGTTGGCTTTGTGAATGTAATTTTCGCTTGTTGGCGTTGTTATTCTTCTGTTGATTCTGAAGAGATTGAACCAATGTCTTCTTTCATCTGTTTCGCTGGTTTAATAAATATGAGAAGAAAAGAAACGTATTAAACGGTTTTTTTAATGATCCTTGTTGCTACACTGCAAACTGTGCTAATTTCCTTCATAAAAGATATTTTAGATACAGTTTTGCGAATTTTTTAATTCTTTCTGTTTAAAGGCATGATGGTTATTTACTTGTTCAGAAACGCAATTAAATGTTAAGTTGTAACGAAAGTTTTGTCCATTTTTCTGATCATCAATTATTCATCATTAACATGGTCACCATTCTTTTGAATGATATCTTCCCATTTTAATCCTATATTTCCATAAAGATTGAGAAGAGATTGAACCAAAGTATCTTTTAAACTGTTTCACGGGTTTAATAAATATGAGATGAAAAGAAATGCATCAATTTTTTTTAAATATGTATTGCTGGACTGTAAACTTCGTTGATTTCCTCCCTAAAAGATATTTTAGTTACGGTTTTGTTCATTTACAAATTTCTTTTGTTTTGGATGAGGGAAACAACGATGTTCGAAAATGTAATTAAATATCTGGTTATAAGGATAATTTTGTCCGTTTTTCTGACCGTCAATCATTTACATGGTAACCATTCTTTTTAATAATATCTTTCCATTTTCATCCTATCTTTCCATAACTATTTCTAAACAATTTCTTCAGATTGAACCAAAGTCTTTTTTCGTCTGTTTGGCTAGTTTAATAAATATGAGATGAAAAGAAAGTATTAAAAAAACTTTTTTTAAATATCCGTCTTTTTACACTGTAAATTTCGCTGATTTCATTCCCAAAAGATATTTTAGATACAATTTTATTCATTTTGAATTTTCTTTTTTTATTTAATTGGATGGTCGTTGTTTACATGTCCGAAAATGTAATTGAATATCAAGTTTGTAATAACAGTCTGTCCATTTTTGTCCGCTTTATAGTTTTGCCCAGATCTTCAAACATTAATAATAATTCTTTATAATGGCATCTTTAGATTTTAATCTTATCTTTACATCATCTTTTCTTCTGTTAATTCTGAAGACATTGAACCAAAGTATATTTTCGTCTGTTTGGCCGATTTAATAAATATGAGATGAAAAGAAACATATTAAAAAACGTGTTTTTAAAGTTCAGTATTGCTATACTGCAAAGTTCGCTGATTTCCGTCCTAAAAGGTATTTTAGTGGTAGTTTTGCTCCTTTTTCAATTATTTTTGTTTCACTGATGATTTAATTATTTTTGTTTCACTTAATTGTTCGGAACATAAACAGAAAAAACATAGCACAACATTCCAAGCAAATTAAATTTTGTCTTCGTTAAAAAAAATACATTCAGTCACATTAACACAACTAATTTTTAGCATGTGACTTGAAAAAAATTACTGGAACATTCTGGGGCTATATGCGTTTCATATTTTATTCGACAAATTAAAAAAAAAATCCTCACACCAAATTAAACTGATAAATAGTAATTATTACAATCATCTAAAAATTTCTAGTTAATTAAAACAATTATTTAAATATTCGCAAGAAATTTCTTAAAACCGAATAGCAAATCAATTTAATAAATAACCATTATGTTTAGTAAAAGAATTATCAATTAATTGTCGCAATTTACATCTTTACAAGACATTGCAAAGCAATATTTATTAAACATCAAAACCAAAATTGTTATTTGACAAAAAATATCGTCGCTTTAAATAGAAGAATATTCTTCGACATATAAAAAAAAAACCGCCATGAATTACTTAACTCCTACAAGTTTTGCATTGTTCTGTTTCGAAGACTACTTATTAAGAATAATTTTTTATATTTTACAAATTAAAATCAATAATTTATTTTCTTTCACCTATTCTGTTTTACCGAGATAGCTTTACTTCGACTAGTTCAACAATTTACTTTTTTGAATGATATTACGAATAATATTAATGTTCTCAAATTTAAATTATTATGGAAAATTATAATTTGTATTCTAAAAATTCCAAATGTTGAGAATTTATTAAAATTTTGTCTTCTTCTTCTTACACGATAGTCTCATGGTGGGCCAAGAGACCTACGTCTAGCCGTCTACCTACTGGTAGAATATTCGAGATTTTCGCTTTATACGGATGCTCCGCCATCAGACTCCAAAATGTTTGTACTACCCCCCCCTCCCCTACAACCCCAAAAAAGTCTAACATTAATATTGGCAAAAGACTATTGTTAATAGACTGGCAAATATGTTGGATCTATCTAAGAAGATAATTTCACATATCAAAGTGAAGAACTGGATGAAAAAAGATAATTTTTAGAATAGGAGTATATGTATTTGATTAAGAATTCAATGAAAAATCTAATTTAAATTGACTTCTGAGCTATCCAAGGTTACTAAATGGCCAATTACAATAACAATGGCCAACTATAATAAGTACAATAATAAAGAAATTCAGAAAAGCCAGTTTGAAAGGCTATAAAGATACGTTGAAGCTGTGGCTCTCTGCCAACAGTGAAACATTAAAAGAAGCTTTATTCCATAAGCGCACTTGATATCGCAAAATCTGTCAAACGTTTTTTAATTTTTTAAAGAATTAATTTAACAAGTAGGCTTCCTCTTAATTCCCTCTAAATAGTCCTTTTAAAAAGTATAGTTTATCTCTATCTAACAACTAACTAATCCGACATTATTCCCACATTAAAATATGTAACAGCCGAAAGGAACTTGAAAATCGAATAAGTATTCAGAAATACACAAACCTACCCATAAAGTCATTTTGACCATTATTTTATAAAATATATTCAATGGTATAATTTCAGCACAATAAAATAGCCTGTCAAACATCACGTAATTCAATGAGGTAGATTTAGGACAGTAATAACATTATAAGTATAAATTCGCTGATTACTACTTGCTGACTATCACTACAGTCTTCAGCCGTACCTTAATCTAATAAAAAAAATGTACAAATTTTTTAAAATTTTTTAGTCTCTCTTAATTCAGTGCAAACAGTCCTCTTAAAAAGTAGTGACTTTTTTTTTACATTTAGTGGTGCGTTCTATATTAAAACAAGAATATGAAAAGCATTTAACCAACCAGGTTTATTTCCATATTAAAATATATAATAGCCGAACGGAGTTACTTTTTATTCGTCAAAGTCAAATAAGTATTCAGATATACATAAACTTACCTTTAAAGTCATTCGGAACATTATTTTATAGAATATATTCAATGATATATACACTCAAGAGCCGAAACACTATGACCACCTATCAATAAAGAGTTGGCCCACCTTTGGCGCGCAACACAGCTTCAACCCGCCTTGGCATGAATGCCATAAGTCCTTGGTAGATGGCCAGAGACAGAATGTACCATATCTTTAAGCAACGGTAACGCAAATCACAGATATTGCGAATTGGTGGTCTTTGAACTCTGAGCTGCCGTCCCAGGACATCCCAAATGTGTTCTATCGGATTGGGATTCGGTGAGTTAGGCGACCAGGAC
>BPLQ01006752.1:0-27231 GCA_021605075.1 Caerostris darwini
GGTATTCTATCTCAGATCCCAGGTAAGTAAACTTTTAATGCTTTCAAATCTATGTTGTCTCGACGTATATATATATAAACAATATATAGACGTATATATATATATAAACAATAAAATAATAAGTAAAAATAATATGTACATTTAAGAAGATGAAGATATAGTAGCATATTTTAAAAAGTGTATTAAATAATACGAGTGAAACTTGCATTTTTAGATTACAATGAAAAAGTTCCATAATGAATATTAATATTAACATTGTAAAAAAATTTAAATATTTCTAATATTTTTGCTAGTATTATTATTATAGAAATTAAGTTCTAAAGATAAATTTTTTATGAAACATGTTAACATTGTTCAAAAAATATTTAACAAATAGTATTCACAAGTAAAATGTCTTACTTTCTAAATAATCTTCACAATAAGGCTTTTGATTGAGGATGCAACAGTTCCTTACCTGAAAAAGTAAAAGATAAATATTTTAATAAAAATTTTTACTATATTAATAAATAAAGTGATACTCAATTTCTAAAATTGTAATAAAAAGTAATATTGATTTCAAATAGTCTAAGCAATGTTACTTTATTTAATTTCTTTGAATATTTAAATGTTAACAGATAAGATATTGATTTTTTCATATTGATTAAATCGTTAAAGGAATGAAAGATTTGTTTTTATTTTATAATGTAAATTAATTATATTGATTACACCATTAATTATATTGTACTTTTATAAGCGGAAATACAATATAAGCGAAATATTTAACGGCCAAACCATGCTGAATATGCGGTTCTCGCTAGATCACCGAAGTTAAGCATCATTGGGCGCGGTCAGTACTTGGGTGGGTGACCACCTGGGAACACTGCGTGCCGTTGGCAAATTTGGGACCTGAATGGCCGAGTGTCTAGCGCTCTGGCGCTCGGTGCCACAGGTTTCGTTCGAATCCCGGCGGTGCCATGGATGTTTGTAGTGGTTCGGAATCCACTTTAAGCCGTAGGTCCCGGTCCGGTTTGTCACGGAAGTTGTGCCAGGTTTACCCACGGGTGCTCATCTGCCAATAGAAAGGCTTTTTCCTTTCATCATGAAATATAGTGGTTGTTTCTGGCCAGCCAAGTGGGATAAGAAACAACAACAACAAAACAACAATAAGCGGAAAATGAAATTGCATATACACTGATTTTTCATCTTACTATTTTTGAACCCATTTTCGCCTATGTTAATATTTACAGCATTCAATGAAAAAAAACATAGTCTGCAAACACTTTTACTAAAAAAAACAGCATAGCTTTTAAAATAATTTCTTAGGCAAACACTTTCTATGAGGAGGAAACTAAGGTGTAAGACAAAAGTCGTCAGTTCTAGAAGTAAGGCAACGAAACCTCATGCAAAAGTTAGCTTATTAATGTTCGTTTTGTTGCTGTTGTTTCTTATCCCACTTGGCTGGTTAAGCCCACGAGCCCATATGGACTCATGATTGAAGGAAGGAAGCAGCTTCTGTTGTGATGGAGCACCCGTAGGTAGAAGCCTGACTTTTGTTCCATGACGCTCTTACAGTCATAGGGAGACCAGGACCTACGGCTTAAAGTGGATTCGAACCACTACAAACATCCATCGCACCGCCGGGATTCGAAACGAAACCTGTACCGAGCGCCGTAGAGCGCTAGACACTCGGCCATTCAAATCCCAAATTTTGCCAACGGCACGCGGTATTTCCCAGGTGGTCACCCACCCAAGTACTGACCGCGCCCAATGATGCTTCACTTCGGTGATCTAACGAGAACCGGTATATTCAGCATGGTACGGCCGTTGGCGCTTATTAATGTATTATACTTATTGTTTATTAACATGTATGCTTATTAATATACCTTTAACTTTTAAATACACACACACACAAAAAAACAGAATTTTTTTTTTCTGTTAATCTTTTGCTGAAAATGTTAAAAAGATTCTGTGAGTTGGCACTTTGTGATCTTTCAGTAATAGAGAAATGTAACGTTAAAATTTGAATATATTTGTATAAGTATAATTCTTTTTTTATACTAGTACATTTGGTCAGAATACTTCTTCTCGTGCTCTTACTTTGATAGAAATTTATCATTTGAAAAGAAAAAAAAAACACTAAAGACTACAAAATGTTGCAATGGATATACCCACGGTTAAAAAGGCAGCAGAAGAAAAATCCAGTTAACCAACTCTCTAAAAATCCAACTCTGAAAGTGATATTATTTTGAAAACAGTGGTCTTTACTTAAAGAATTTTCAATTGTTAATTTAATTTGTCTGGAGCTCGGTACTACAGGTTTTGGGTTCGATTGCAGTGCCATGAATATTTGTAGTGGTTTGGAATCCACTTTAAACAGTAGGTCCAGGTCTAATATCTCAAGTTTCGGAATCTGCTAGTAGGAAGAAAGCCTTATCCACCATGGGACTGTCAGCGCTATTGAAGAAGAAAAATTCTACTTTTTAATCTTACAGTAAATATATAGTAATAAAAGTCAAATGGATGTTATGAGCATTCCAATCTCATCTATAGTTCCTATGTCGTCTTTGCTGCTCTACTGTCCTTTTATTGTACACTTTAGGCTAATTAGACCGGGACCTACAGCAACGTAGATTCAAAACCATAACAAACATCCTTACTACCGCCAAGGATTCGAGTCTGAAGCCTATGGTACCAAGGGCCAGAGCGCTAGCCAATTGGTCATTTGGCAACTGGCGTTCTATGGAAGAATAATTAGTTTTGTTGAAGACTACAAAATCTGCAAAACTTCGAAGTAACTCTTATGCGTCTCCTTTCAATAAGGTAAAGGGAGAATGAAATCTTGGCTGGTTAATATTTATATTTAACTCATTCAAATAGGGTGCTTTAAAATTGTGGTTATACTTCATTTCCGAACAGAATACTTGTAGCTGCTTCAATGTCTCCTTCAGTTAAGTATATAACGATTCACCAATGATGCTAGGCTCAAATTTTGAGTAAAAGTGAGAGTTTTTGAGGACAAATTAAAAATTAAAAAAAATTACACAACTGAAAAAAAAAAGTGGTCCCTCGATATTATCGCCTTATAAAAAGAAGTCAATTTCCACTCAGGTGAATCTAAGGAGAATTTCGTTGAACTTAAACTCTCTGGCGGTCTTGGGGGCTGAAGCTCAATCAATGCCGCCAGAGAAGATGTGCCCGGGTACACCAAGACCCAGGCGACCAAGTGTGTGCGCCATCGCCTGGGGACCCCCTTGGTACACCACTCGGAGATAAAGGTAGCCCTTGGTAAAAGGCACTTCTCCCCCTTTTATTATGAACCTCGTCTTCTTTTTTTCACTCCAAAACTTGTTGGGATTCACTCTCCTGGGGACGAGTTTTTCTTTAGTAAATAATTTTAGTCTACAAGTTCAGTGTGGAAGATAGCTGGCTATATATATATACTTCTTTTTTTATTTAATAATTCTAACTTGGTATTATTTTTTTAAATGTTTTTCTCACTCTTCAAAACTCATTTTCTAGATTTTTATCTCCACGTGTATAGGTAGTGAAGAGATCGTGTTATATTCTTTTATTTTTATTTAGTTTTTTTGAAGTATATTTTTAGAAATTTTCTTTCTTCTCGTTCCTTTGTCAGTGTTTTCTTTTTTAAGAAAAGTGGGGTTTCATGCTCGGGAGATTCCCTGCTTTTGCTATTGTGGGGGTTATTTTATTTCGCTCAGATGATCACAGAGTGGAGCTGGTCTTTTGTCAGGTTTGGGATAGGGAAATGTAGAAAAGAGACTTTCTAAATTTCAAAAACTTCATGTCTTTATTTCATCAAGAGAGTTAAGTAGATTTTGGATAAGATGTGCCACAAGTTCTGCAGATTTATTCCTGAATACAATTGCATTAAGTTGACAAAATAAATAATAGGAGGATTTTAACAATAAAAACTTTTTGCGTTATTCTTTTTTCTTAATTTAGTGTTAATTATTTTTGATTTTTTTGCTTTTAAATAATAGACTTTTCTTGCAAGTTTCCAATTAATTAATTATTAAAGTCGTCAATATGAAATATCTCTAAACTTTTAATTTATTTTTCTTTAAAAAAAATCTTTTGAATATTCTAATTTTGAATATTTTTGTGAATATTCTAACGCTATTGATAAGGTTACTGATTTGGTTTGTCGCTCTACGGTCACTTTTTGCACACTTTAGGCTAATTAGACCGGGACCTACAGTTTAACGTTGATTCCGGACCACTTACAAACATGCATTCCATCGCCAGGATTCAAGCCTGATGCACCAAAGGCCAGAATGCTAGCTAATCATCCATCAAGCCACGATAGTGAGCTTCGATGAAGATAGGTGAACGATAGCTCAGAGTGCTGAGAATATTGAATTGAAATCATAAAAAATCAAGTAAAAAACTTTTTTTTTTGTATGCTGTGCAAAAAAAAACTTTTTAAATGGAGATTGGTTTGTAGATCTACTGTCATTTTGTGCACACTTCAGTGTATGCACAAAATGTTCAGAATATTTAGACCTTTAAATGTGCACAAGAGCACAACTTGTGGAATTTGTACACACTTCAGAGTGTGCACAAGTTCAGTGTACTTAGACCTTTAAATGTAAAGAAGACGACTTAGAAAATCGCTTCTTCTTCATTGGCATAACATCCCCATGGTGGGCCAAGGCCTTCTGCCTACTGGCAGATTTTGACATAATGACTTTTCTTGCTCAAAACAGGTGATACTTTCATTTTACGGAGTAGAGTTGTCATCCTTTCAGGCATAAGTCATATTAGATCAGGATCTACGAGTAACTACAAACATCTATGGTACGGCCGGGAATGGAATCCGAAACCTATGGTCACTCGGCCATCAGGCCCTAGAAAATGACTATCTATCACTACGAGGCCTATCATTGGGCCTCAGGCCGTCATCAGGCCTTTCAAATGACTATCTTATTATCTATTATATATATATATATATATATGTGTGTGAAACATATGATAATGTTAAAAATGATAATTCTTACTCCAGGATTGTAGTATTAAATTACTTTCATAATTTAGCTGTTTATTTGCCATTTTACTCGGACAAGACTTTTGGGGTATAAATTATTTTTTACTGCAATCGCTAATCACTTATCTGTGCTTAATATAAGTGACAATCAATGAGTGTGTATCTCTAGACATTAGTGCTGCGCTAAAAAGTGTTTTAATTGTATTGCTAGAAAATAAGATGATTGACAGCCCTGGAAACATTTGCAAATAAATGCAATTAAAAGAAATTTTTTACATAATTTATTTTATAATTTTATGTTTAAAATCATGAGTATTTCGAAGGACTTTAATGGTGAGTAACTGTAAAGAAAAGCATATCTTACACAGCGTACTTAAATTTGCATAGAAAAAAAAAACGACCAAAAAAAAATTTAATTTAAACGTATAATATTTGCACGATACTGAAGTGCGCAACTTGCTTGCAAATCCTTAAAATGCATCAATCGTGGACCAAGATTCTCCTCATCTTCACCAATTACAATGATTAGTACGAAAAATGTCGCGATCTCGACATCGACATAATGACTTTTTCTTGCTAACAATGAAATTTACTATTGTTAGGAGATAAAATGTAAAGAAATATATTATTCCGCCATTCACTCAAACAAATTAAACTGCACGATATTAGTCAACAATAAATATAGCACTATTTAAATACTCGTTAAGTGATACGTTATTTTGCATCTTTAGTTATCTTCTTCTTCATTGGCACGACAGCCCCATGGCCGAGGCCATCTGGCTACTGACAGATTTCGAGATAGGAGATGTTTTCTTTTTAAGAGGTAGGATTGTCAGCCCTACGTCTAACGCTCTACAGTCATCTTTAGATATCTTATTAATTATAAATCCAGTTAAGTTGGTTATTTTTTAACGCATCAAATACCTTGTTGAAATGTATTTCGTATTCTGAAGATGCACAATAAAAATGCTCGATTTAGTTGATTAAAAAAAAAAAACCCCGTCAAATATCGCATTGAAACGTATAATATTATTATATAATTACGTAACGTATTATATAATTATAAATCTAGTTAAGTTGGTTATTTTTTTAACTCGTCAAATACCTTGTTGAAATGTATTTCGTATTCTGAAGATGCACAATAAAAATGCTCGATTTAGTTGATTAAAAAAAACCCGTCAAATATCGCATTGAAACGTATTCTTATTGTAAAAATACACAATTATAAATAATTGATTACATTTTATTTACGTAATTTTTATTGATGATTAGGTTATGAATAGAAGGATCCTGCATGATTTTTACAGTGATGCTTACTTTCGATGTTAAATATATTAATTTGAATTAATTAAATAAACGCACCAGATGGTAAGATATTTAAAATTTAGATTTTGCTTCATTTTAATATGTGAAAGAGATTTTTCATTTTAATATGTGAAAATAAGCTCTTTCATAAAATATAAATAAACAAAACTGGAATTACATCTCAATTAATAAATATGGCGAGCCAGACATTTTATGAATCAAAATTTTCAGATTTTTTAAAAATTTTGTCCACCTTTTTACAAAAATAAGCAAGCATGTTATATTCATATCAAGAAATATTTTATGTATGACTTTTAGAAATTTATCCGTGGTACTAAATAAACATATAGTTAATTTTTCTCACATAAGTTTGCACAGAAAAACAAAAACATAGAAACACAGTATATTCGTATCATATTGCATCGCTTATATACTAACAAATGCATTCATTTGAGTCTTACAAAAACTTCTCTAGTCTAGAGATCCGTCACCTTTTCCAGAGATCTGTCACCACACGCCGTCACTTACTTAAAACGATACGACTTAACCCTCGTGCTTAACCTCTTAATCTCGGAGAATTAACGACGCCTTTCATTCCCGATTCTCCTGCGAATACGGGATAGCAAAAAGAACACTTCCGAGGAAGGGGGGGGGCGGTAAGAGAGGAAGGGGGTGTTCCAATGGGGGAGGGGGGTGCAGCAGCCGAGGGATGGAGGAGCTCTGAGGGGAAGCGGCGAAGCGTGCGACATCCTAGACTCTGTTGTCGCTGTCCATCAAATTGACGTAGCACTTTTAACTTGGAAGTTCCCGCTCTTTTCTTAACGTTTTTCCTTTTTTTTTCTCCTGTTCCCGTTCCCGTTTCGTTCTCTCTCTCTCTCTCTTTCTCCGGGCAATTGTGACGATGACTTTCAGGGCTTTCATTTTTGCGAAACTCTGTTCTGGAATGAAACAAATACGATGGGATCGTTGTCATTGAGACCTTGGAGGGGGTGTAGTTTTCTAGGAGGGTCCTGGGAGAAGGTTGCGAAATTCTATTTCTCTTGTTGTGGAGAGGATGTTGGTGGTGTAAGTTTTGAGTTTTGTGGTGTAATTCAGGAGACAGCTTGGGGAATTTTGACAGAAGAGTTTTGGGACCTGAATGGCCGAGTGTCTGTCTCTCAGTGGTACAGGTTTCGGGTTTGAATCCAAGAGGTGCCATGGATGTATGTAGTGATTCGGTATCCTCTTTAGGCCGTAGGTCCCTGTCTCATATAACTGTAGAGCGTCACAGGGCCCTGTTTGACTTCTCACCCATATCATTCCCAAACTGTATAAGGGCACCTCAGTTATAGGCACAGTGATGTGGTATAGTTGGATTTTGGTGTATTTTTCAAACAGGATTTTTATAATAATTATTTGTAAGTAAATTAAAAATAATATAAAAATAATTTTTATAAATTCCTCATATTGGGCAATAGAACAATTTAAGGGGCCTGAATGGCCGAGTGTCTAGAGCTCTGGCGCTCTGTGACACAGGTTTCGAGTTCGGGTCCCGGTGGTTCTATGGACGTTTGTAGCTGTCTGACAAGCCGTAGTCCCAGTCTCATATGACCGTAAAGCGTCACGAAGCCAAAGTCAGACTTCCACCTAGGGGTGCTCCATCCTAACAGACGCTGCCCTCTTTCCCTTCAACTATGAGCCCATATGGGAACGTAGGCTTGGTCTAGATGTCTACGTGCCCATTTCGTTCTCTCTCTCTCTCTATCTCTGGGCAATTGTGACGATGACTTTCAGTGCCTTCATTTTTGCGTCTCTCTGAAACTGTTCTGGAAGGAAATAAATACCAAATACCCTGGGATAGTTGTCATTGAGATCTTTGGGGGTGTCGTTTTCTAGAAGGTTCCAGGGGAGAAGTTTGTGAAATTCTACTTCTCTTGTAGTGGAGTGGTTAAGGGTGTTTTATGTCTAGTGAGGATGTTGGAAAGAGTTTTGCGGTGTGATTCAGAAGATAGCCTGGGGAATTTTGACAGAAAAGTTTTGAGGCCTGAATGGCCGAGTGTCTGGCGCTTGGTGCCCCAGGTTTCGGGTTCGAGTCCCTGTGGTGCCATGGATGCTTGTAGTGGTTCGGTATCCATTTTAATCTGTAGGTCTCTCTCTACTATAACTGTTGAGCGTATTGCTGACAGCCCTACTCTGTAAAGACAAAGCATTTCCTTTCCCGAAATGTTCCAGTAGGCAGACGGACGTGGCCCATCATGGGGATATTGCGCCATTGATGATGATGAGAAAACAGTAAATATACAGAATCAAAACAAAGCCGTAGGTCTTGGTCTCATATGACTGTAGAGCGTCACGGAGCCAAGTCAGACTTCTACTTACGGATGCTCCATCACTTCAAAAGATGCCCCCTTTCTCTTCAGCCATGACTACATACGGGTGTGTGTGCTTGGTCTAGATATCTACCAAGTGGAATAAATCACAACAACAACTGAAGGCAGCTTTGATGAAAGATCGAAGATCAGTTGTGATTATTATGGCAAGAAATTAAAAGCAGCTATATTAAGCAATATTAAATATATCATTTTAGAAGTAAAACTAATCCATAGCTAGTAGCATCTAAGTATTTTTTTAGAGAACATATTCCGCTGACAAATAATAGGGTGCTGATATCGGTAGCATGCAGGAAATTGATAGTACTTGTAAAAAATAGATAGTTAACATGATACACCCAATGCAATATTGAATCTGTTACATTTTGGTGTATCAATAACAAATGATATATCTGATACGGCAGACAGATCAAGATTTTAGTATTCGTAAAAAAACTGTCTGTTAAAAAAATAAACATAACGTATATTACTCTTGTTCGTGGTATTTTAACTACTCTATTTTAAATAAAAGTTAAATTGAATTCTTAAATACAGGTTACTTTTTCAAAAGAAAAAAGAACGTCGAACTCATTTTTCTTTACTTCCATATTTCAAGTAATCCAAATTAAAAATATGCCAAATTGAATCGCCAAACGAATTCGTCAGGTTAAATTGAATTTGAAAATTCAGGATATTTTTTCAAGCTTAAGAATATGGTAATTTCTTAGAATTAGATGCGGTAGTAAATTAAACAGATTTAAAATCAAAAATTTTGTAAACTAAAATAATAACCAAATTTTCCCAATTTCATAAAAAATAACGTGGAACTTATTTTTCTTTACTTGCCTATTTCGGGTAATCCAAATTAAAAATACGCCAGGTTAAATTGAGTTTGGAAATTTCAGGGTACTTCTTTCAAAATTAAGAACATGGGCATTTTCTTAGAAATAAAAAAAATTAAACAGATTTAAAATCAAAACAAATTTTGGGAACGAAAATAATAAACAAACTTCCAAATATTACAAAAAAAAAAAAAAAAAAAAAAAAAAAAGAACGTGGAACTCATTTTCTTTATTTCAAGTAATCCAAATTAAAAATACGCCAACCGTTAATAGTAGAAGCAAAGATAGAAAGAAAAAACTTACAACAAAACAATACTATTACTTGCCTATGTCAAGTAATTCAAATTAAAAATACGCCAAATTAAATTCGTCAGGTTAAATTGAATTTGAAAATTCACGATACTTTTTCAAAATTAAGCACATGGTATTTTCTTAGAATTGGATGCGGTAATAAATTAAACAGATTTAAAATCAAAAATTTTGTAAACGAAAATAATAAAAGATTTTTCACAATTTAATAAAAAAGAACGTGGAACTCATTTTTCTTTACTTGTCTATTTCAAGTGATCCAAATTAAAAATACGCCAACCCTTAATAGTAGAAGCAAAGAAAGAAAGACAAAAAACTTACAACGAAACAAAACAGGGATCATAAGTATTACCTATCAGTAGTTTACTTGCCTATTTCAAGTAATCCAAATTGAAAATACGCCAACCCTTAATAGTAAAAACAAAGAAAGAAAAACTTACAACAAAACAATACAGGGATCATAAGTATTGCCTATTACTTGCCTATAACAACTAATACAAAAAAAAAAATACGCCAAATTAAATTCGCCAGGTTAAATTGAATTTGAAAACTCAGGACACTTTTACAAATATACGCCAAATTAAATTGAATTTGAAAACTCAGGACACTTTTACAAATATACGCCAAATTAAATTGAATTTGAAAACTCAGGACACTTTTACAAATATACAAATTAAATTGAATTTGAAAACTCAGGACACTTTTACAAATATACGCCAAATTAAATTGAATTTGAAAATTTAGGATATTTTTTCAAACTTAAGGACATGGAAGAAGAACATTCTTAGTATTAGATGCTGTAATAAATTAAACAGATTTAAAATCAAAAATGTTGTAAACGAAAATAATAAACAAATTTTCACAAATTAAAAAAAAAAAGAACGTGGAACTCATTTTTCTTTATTTCAAGTAATGCAAATTAAAAATACGCCAACCCTTAATAGGTAGAAGCAAAGAAAGAAAGAAAGAAAAAACTTACAACGAAACAATACGGGGATCATAAGTACTACTACGGTATAAGGCAAAAGCGGTTGTTTTCGTACGTTGTTAGATGAAATGAGCAGAAGTAATTTCATTGCCCACCCCTCACTTAATGAGTTTTAATTACTCGAAAAAAAAAATGGCGCGGGGAAAAATCATCACGATGGTCACCCAGACAGAAGTAATTGTAGTCTTCGAAACGTTGCATAATTAAACACTTCCTTGGCGACGGTTAATTAAATTCTTTCAGAAAAGCCGGCCCCAAAGTTATCAATGTAATAAATCTTTTCCTTGCACCTTCTTTCTGTTTTTTTTTCTACTATACCCTTTTGCTCTTTTACTCCTTGCCTTGACCGGAAAAATTAGTCTTTGTTAATTTACTTTTCAGTTGGGGGGAAAGGTGAAAGAAAGAGTTTAAAATTCTCGCTTGCACGCGAAGCTGGGGCGATGTTGGAACAGATTTAACGTTTTTGCGTTAATATATTGATGCTGAATGTGAAACGAGGATTTGAATTGCGCAAAACTGAAAGGGGGAAAGGGGATGGTGTGATGACAAGGAACCAACACGCAAGTATTCTTAAACTTTTGGTTTATGCCTTCTTCTTTTTTTGCTGTAAGGTAATAAACTCGATGAATTTGTGAATTAATTGTAGAACGAAAGTTAGTGTGTATACAGGTCCATAATCATTATAAGGAATTTTAGGTTTTTGAGTTAATATATTGATGCTGAATGTGAAACGAAGATTTGCATTTTGCAAAACTAAAAGGGATTATGTGATGACAAGGAACCAACACGTAACTGTAGAATGAAAGTTAGTGTGTATACAGGTTTGTAATCATTATAAGAAAGAAATGTCAATGGTATTTATCGGCTATGTGGCTATTTAATTACTATACATACACAGTATGTTTATTAATTATGTATTTATTATAGTTCTGTGCAAAATTATCTTTTGATAAAATAATTAATATTAATTCGTTAAGGTATACACAAAATAAGTGACAGAGCTGCTTTGAAAGTTTTCAATACAATCCGTTTTGGATAACGACCAAGGGGAAGCCCGAAAAAGAGATGGGTCGACTGTTTAGACTCTGATTTTAATGTTATTAAGATCAAAAACTGGAAGTCCACGGATAAGAGGAGAAAGCCTGGCTGGATCTTTTATAGAAGGCCAAGGCGCACAACGGGCTACTGAGCCAGTTATGATGATGATACACAAAATAACTAAAAACTGTATTAAATATATTTCATACTAAGAATAGATTGAATACCTTCTATAATCGAATCAATAGTACAATAAGTTCCTTTACAACAAATACTTTTTTAAAGAACCACAATTAAAAATACAATCGAATTTTAACTAAAGGCTACAAAAAGCTTAATATTAGCATCGGAAGAAATAACCCTTTTATTTTTAAATCATTAATATACTTAGTTTTTGATAAATTTCTTTCAAGGTAGATAATGATTTGGTTTGGTTTGTCGCTGTAAGGTCATTTTTTTGAAAACTTTGGGTTAATTAAACCAAAACCTACAGATTAAATGGATTCCGGACATGATGCCTGTAGTACCAAAAGCCAGAGCGCTAACCAATACCCATCAGACCTCTCAAGGTAGATAAGGTATTAAAAGAAGTTATACAAAGAAAGAAACAAAAAAATATATAAGAAAATATGCTCTAAAAATTAGTTTTTGGTCAAAAGTTGCACAAAAAAAAATGTAACAGTTTGATATGTAGTTGCAGTTTATTAAAATTCAATAATTAAAAATAATTCAATAAAATTACCTATTATGATTTCAATTAATTGAATATCATGATCATTTTGTTGAATATAGGAGCATAATTTTCGTATTTTATTTTCTTGGAATAAGTTATTGAAAAAAATTACTATAATTGATAATAAGGATTTTGATATTACAAAGAATTTGTATACTATATTTACAATATTGTATAATATATATACAGTATTTACTGCTTAAAAATAATAAAAATAATTAAATTTTATTTTTAATTTCTTGTATCAAAGCTCATCAAATTAAAAGAGATTAAGAAATAAAAAGTAGAATTATTTTATTTTTAACAACAGCAGCAGTAGGAGAAAAAAAATTGTCCTGTCAAGAACAATTGTCTTGTCAATATGGGCAATATGTATTTGTAAAGATTTTTTTGTTTAAGGTAAAAAATTTCATGAATATACAATAATAATAAAAATGTTTACCTTACATTTTACAATTTTTATAGTCATATAATAATAAAAATTTTTACCTTAATCAAAAAATATTTACGTATACATATTGCCCATATTGACACGGCAAGATAAAAATGTTTACAAATACTTATTGCCCATATTGACACGACATAATCATCCAAATTTACATTAAGTAATATTAACTTTTGTTGTTAACTAATTATTTTTTACAAGTACTATAAATTTCTTGTATACTACCGATATCAGAACCCTATTATTTGCCTGTCTAAATATGTTCTCTAACAAAAAAATATTTCGATATTTCACCATATGGATTAGTTTTACTTTTAAACATCGTGGCATATTTAATATTGCTTATCATAGTTGCTTTTAATTTCTTGGCATAATAATTTTGATCAAAGTTGTCTTCCGTTGTTGTTGTTTCTTATCCCACTTGGTAAATATCTAGACAAAGCCCACAATCTCGTATGGACGCATGGCCACTGTGACAGGACCCTACTATTGTTGATATAGTTTTCTGGTAGAAAATGCACGATCTGACTAAATCAAATAAATAAAATGTCTATTTTTATTTTAAAGCGGGTACATTTGGTACCTGTAGGATGATTTGCACTTTTTTGTTATTGATGATACACATAATTTCTGTGGTGGTGTCTCGCCCAACAAGAGGAACAACAACACAAATTGAGAAACTGTAATCTATGTAATTCCTATCAATTGTAATAAATCCTTAATCTTTTTTTTCCAATGCTGCTCGCAATACAGAGACAGTTAACCTTTATGCCATAAGCAAGGATTGCACCGCTGTTACTCACTTAGCACTACCAGGGGGCATATGTAGCTTGAAGATATTCTAAGGGTGCGAGTAACACTACCCCACAACGCTCTACGATTATATTAGACCAGGACCTACGTTAATGTGGATTCCGTACCACTAAAAGCATCCATGCACCGCCGGGACTCGAATGTTGTGGTACCGAGCGCCAGAGGGTTAGCCACTCGGCCATCAGGCCCCCATAAATCCTCAATCTGAGAAGGAATATCTATATTTCTTCGCGGTATCCTTAAAATAAAATTTTCTTTAAACTTCAAAAATTTTCATTTCGAATAGTATTAGAATTTTGATAATCTAATCACTTGTATATTGCAAGATGTTCCGATTATTCTGCGATTTTCACATTCAACCGATCCAATGATTTCTGATCAAGGAATTTAATTTTCTTCTTACAATCCTCCAATTCGAATGTTGGTTGAAACTTACAAATAGAAAAGGATCCTCACGTTTTGAAAAAAAATTAAACATCAGAGGGAGAGAAAAAAAATGGCGCACATTGGAAAAAGTTTCTCAAAATCTCTTTCCGGCGGTGACAATGGCCTTTGTGGGATGAGCTTTCCCAATCCTCCGGGCCGGACAAGAAAGCGGGGGCGGATAAAAAAGGAGGCCGAGAGGATAAATCTCCCCCTGCTGAGTGGGTGTCTGTCCCTTCAATTGTCCGGTGACAAATGTCTGTCCATTCGGATCCGGCTACTTTGTGCCGAATCAGGTGACGCTGCTATATAGTCAGTACTTTTCCTGAATCAGAATCAGGGTAATGTGGAAGGGTCCGGCAGATTACCAGCGGGGAAGAAGAAAAGGAAGAAGTTGTCCTGCCTGCCTTCCTTGTCCGGCCAGCGCTGTAAATTCGGTCCCTGAAGAAGTTCTGACAGAGAGGCTTAATTTGTCTAGGTCCTTTCTTCAAACTGGCAGGAAATTAAACTCCCGCTGTTGATGCATTTTGTGAGATTTGTCAACAATGTAATGTTAGGCAGATAAATAATATAATACTTATACTTATAAATGTGCTTAATGCTTATACTTATAAATGTACTTAATACTTATACTTTATAGTGTGTTAATTATTTATAAATGTGCTGCTCCTGTAATCATGTAATCATGAAAAGGATTAAAGTTGTGCTTTCCTTGTCCAGCCAGTGCTGCAAATTTGGTCCGCGAAGTTCTGACAGAGAGGCTTAATTTGTCTAGGTCCTTTTTTTGAAACTGGCAGGAAATTAAACTTCTGCTATTGATGCATTTTGTAAGATTTGTCAAGAACGTGATGTTACGCGAATAAATAATATAACACTTATACTTATAAATCTATCTATTGCATCACATTTATAAATATGTGATGTAAAGAATTTTGCTTTGTAAAGTACCCTATTGTTGCATTAAAAAAAGAGGTCAAATTAATCATTTTACTTGAACTAAATAAATATACTGTTTATAACAGGCGATTATAACGATACTGTTTTAAAAGAAACGTATCTATTTTATACGAAATAGATGATTGCTTTAGCAGAATATAAATAACTCAGATTAGTCACAAAATGCTTTGGGTAAAATAACTGAAAGTTTAACACATGGCATATTTCATAGAAAGCAAATGAACTTTATGAGAAAGAATTAATGAATAATTAATAATTATTTTGAAATAACAATTATTTTTAAAATAAATATTATTAAATAATTATTAAATAACTAATTATTTTAAATAATTATTAAATAACTAATAATTATTTTTAAATTAAAGAATATTATTATTTGTGGAATAATAATTATTTTATGTAATAAATATTTTACATTTATTTTGAATTAATAATTTATTTGAAAAAATATGTATATAAGTAATTTTCTAGAGAATTATCTTAGTATAATAATTGTAATTTTATTAAAAAAGAAAATATTATTATTAACGTTTAACAAATAATGAAATAGTTACAAAATTAATGTAATTCAGATGTGTTTATGGTTTTTAAAATATTATTAACATTATTAACCGACGCCCATCGCTTTTATAGCCATAGTAGACCGGGACCTACGGTTTAAAATGGATTCCGAATCACTACAAACACCCATGGCACCGCCGGGACGCGAACCAGAAACCTGCGGCATAGAGCGCTAGTCGCTCGACCAATCAGGCTCTTAAACTTATTCAAATAATATAAGTATTATACATCGTCAAAAAATATTATAAATTTTTCAAGTCCAGAAATCATTCAAGCTGTACCCTCTTCTTTATATAGAATGAAGATAATTTTAAGTGCAGTTTTCTTCTTGTTTTAAAAAAAATAAAATGCTAATTTCCTTTATAAATAATGTATACTAAAAGAAATTTCTACTAATTGATTTCAAATTTTAGTGAGGATATCTATTTGTGTAGCGTTTTTTTTTTTTCCATTCTGAGTGATATCAAACCAAGCAGATACATCGCTATGCACACACGGGTTACCTTCAACTATTTCAGTATTGTGCATGTGAATAAAATTTTGATTCTCCATAAACTGCAACTTCAAAAAGCTCAAAATCCACAAACAAATCAATGCTCGCATGGTTAAATATTTATCGCATGGCTCCAAAAATACGTGCGCGCGGCCTGCGTATTGGTTTGTCCAACATTACTCTTGGTTACTTCATATCGGAGCTATCGGTATTCAATACCCGGGTATCGGTATCCAATACGGCTACTGGAAGGCTTTTTCTTTTTTCACAACTGCACACAGCCAGCCAGTATGTTTTCCACATCAGAAAGCTGTAAAAATGCGAGTCACTTTGGAGACTGTTTACAGACCGAGCGCTTTTCCAGGTATGAGCTGATGAAAAGCTACTTGATGATTGTGTTTGTTTCAGTGGCTTAGAAAACGCCTTTTTATGAACGTGAAAGTTCGCTTTACTATTGACGATTGGTTAGCTTTTTCGGCATGCTAAGCGAGAGTTGAAAATGGAATTTGTGGAGGAAATGTATTTAAATAACAGAAACTATGTTCATTTTTTTTCTATTACTTAGATAAAGATACGAAGAAGATAAATTGTACCTTTTTTTTAATAAAAAAAACACCATTTGTCAATATGAAAAAAATGTTCAAAAATGTAACTGTTTATAAACATCTAAGCTCAATTTTTCTTACGTATTACTTAATATTATAAAAGAAAAAGAAATTGGCAATACATTTCAAGTGATATCTACAATTAACATAAATTATATGATATTAGAACTATATTTTATAGTACTATATTAGTACTTTTGTATAGTTAAGTTTTGTTATGTGTTTATGGTTCACATGATAAACTTCACATTATGGTTCATGTTTTCCACAATAAAGAAAAAAAATCTGGAAATACATTTTAAGTGATATTTACAATCAACATAAATTAAATGATTTTTCTTCTGTGTTTCATTTTATAAAATATCTTCTGTTCTATTGAAATGGTATATATATAGAAATGGTATATATATAGAAATAGAGAGAGAGAGAGAGTACGTATGTATGTAGCGACTAAAAATTGTATTTTTAAAGTGATGTTCCGTTCTTTAAATTTAAGCTCCTTGCGATTGTCCTGTCTTAAAATTTTTTATTATGATGTAGTACTTTTGTACAGTTAAGTATTGCTTCACGTTTATGTTTCACATGTTATATTATTACTTTTATGTTTTACTTGTTAAACGTTATGTTTATGGCTTATGGTTAGTAAATGATACGTTTATGGTTCACCTTCCCATGTGTAAGCGCTGATTTTTTAATACACATACTTTAATTCAAATCGATTTTTGGGAAAGTCTGAGAATTTCTGTTTTTCATTATGACTGAATTATGACAGTTATCAAAAATTAAATTATTTTGCAAGTAGACAAATGTTTAGAGGTAGTAAATTCATTTATTTCTCAATTCTTAAATATTATTACTTATTATGTAGAGCCCCATACTAACACATTTTAGTCTTTTCTTTAAAATTATTTTTACATTTTTTATTATTTATTCCTCCGTCTAATGCGCAATAATACTAATGATGAAGTACAAAAGAAAAGTATATTCATTGCATGAATTTCTGCATAACATTAAAAAATTAAAAAATGTCATGCGATGTCATGCTGTCATGCATCATTCGGCGTGTCATATAAAATGACAAAAAACACTCTATGATTAAAAATTAAAAAATATATATATATATTTTCAAAAAAATCTTGTCAAAATAATGTTGTGCCATTATTAGCAGAATATAATAATACTTTTTTTCTATTGAAGTTAATAATATTGTCAATAACAGATAGTATTAACAGAGGCTTGCATATTGCATTTGAAGTATGATTATGGATTTATATTAATAGTTATTTAATAGTGAATGATAAAATGTTTTTAATTTTTCTTTCAGAATGAGAAAACAATTAACATTAAATACGATTAACTATAATATGAAAATTATAATGAAAATATATAATAGGATAGTAGGTCCCGGCATTAGGTCCTGGCAACCATGGCACCGAGTCATATATATATTGCTGAGGTAAAAATTATACAATATCTTAAAAATAATACAAAAATTAATATTAAAAGAAATTGCATTATTTTAACTTGCTTAAGCGGCTTGTAATATAACCTCTTTAAGAACATTTAAAAATTCTTCCGGCATATTTCGGACCTTTTAACCTCTTAAATAATTTATTCGTTCTACTTCTGGCATATTTCGAATATTTCAAATTCGTCCACATTAAATGATATATATTTATATTATTGTTCAAACGCCTGCAGAAAATGCAAAAACTTTCTTCCTACTCACATTCTAGGGACAAAGGAAAGGAGGGGGCTGCATCTGTTCGCGCTCAAATTTCCCTAAGTGAAAATCCTCGAATTTCGATTAGCAAAAACAGACGACACCCATACCCTACCCCCTACAGAAAAGAACAACAAAACGATAAAAAAAAACATTTTTAAATGTTTCTGTATTTATCTCTCGCTTTAGTAGTGACACCTTTCAGTCAGTGTCGCGAACCCCTTGCAATTTTTTTTTTCTTCCACCCCAAGATGTCGCGGTGGGAACGCATCCCCACCCCTTGCCTGTCGGTTAGTGTGAAAAATATGATGCCCATGTTCCTTTAAAAGAACATTAGGGAAAATGGCGACCCCCTGATAATCACCCTGCATTTGTAACCGCATTTCGTTTCGCATTCAAATGCATGCAATTCGTCCCCCCACCCCCGCTACCATTCCCACACCCGCACAGGTTTGGGGGTTTCTTCGTCGAATCTATTACGTACTTAAATGTGGCCGGGAAAAAGGTTTTGATAAATAATAAAAGAAAAGTGTTGTTTCACAAAGTTAGCCAAAAGAAAAGTATTTATTTCGTTATTTCTTTTAAGTTTTGGAAAATGTGTTTTGTTCAGATTTAGCATCGGAAATATTTATAGCCAGGTAGCTGAAATTTGAAAATCCCTCTATTCCAATATTGCAAAAGAAAAAAAGTTCAGTGCTTTCAAGTGATCTTCAATCAATAAATATTTTATTTAATTTAATAAAGATAGTAAAATGAAATCTAATTTCAACAAATCTCAGTTTTTCATACTCTTCAAAAAAAGCTATGAAAATGATGGAATTATAATCTGTTAATACATCGGTATCATTTAAATAGCTTGAAATTTTTAATTAAATATAACAGGGTAATATTATTATTTAATTAAATAATAATGTAACAGTGGTTATATTATTATTTAATTATTATGTAGTTTAATTAATAATATAACAATGGTTAAATGATATTTAATTAAAGAAACAATACTTTTTATTTCAAATAAAAATATATATAATAGCAATGATTTACAAAAGTGTTTAAGAATTTGTACATTCTTAATGAAAATTTGCATTTGTTTTAAATGAAAATATTTTATTAATTATATCAAGTATAGTTCAATTAATATGAAAACTTCCGTATAATAATTAACATTATAAAACTAATTATTTCATTCTTAAAATAAAAACTAAATTATAAAATCTTTTCGTGTTTAAAAACTACAATGTTTCAGAAGCAGGATTGGAGTTTATTATTAGAATAATTTAATTTAATAATATGAAGAAAAAAATGATATTACGTACTATACTCTAAATATTGGCAAGCAATACTTTAATTATTATTTCTAAGTGTATTTAATAGAGTTGTAGGGCTTAGAACGCAAAACTGAACTTGAAATGAAATTTTAATGATAATCATATGTATACCAATGATTTACAATTATTATTATATTTCTAAAGTATGAATACTATTTTTAATGCATCTGTAATTTAAATAATGAAAACTTTTGCTCAAGGCTTGATTTCTTTATTCTTTCAATTGCAACTTTGGTTTGGTTTGTTTTTGGTTCTACGATCATATTTTTGCACATTTTGGGCTTATTAGAATGGGACCTACTGTTTAACGTGAACCCGAATTAACTTCAATTGTAAAGGATATTAAAATATAAATTTTAATGTTAAGTAAACCACAGAGAAAACAGTTAAATAGAAATCAGTTTCACATCAACTAATTATTTAGTATGAAGTTATTGGATTTTTAGATTCTTTAATATATTAAAAATTGTTAAGTCATATAATTTACTAAGATAATTAAGTTAAATATACAAAAGTATACAGTGATTTCTATTATTCCTGTTTTTAATTTAATGAAGAACACAAATCTATATATTTTTATATCAAATGGGCCTTAGGAAAAAAAAAACATTTGACTTTCATGGATTTTATTTTTATTTTATTTTATTTTTTTTTTAGTTTCACCAAATTTTGAACAATATGTATTGTTTCAGGGGGTATGATTTAGAATAGCAATATTTTAACTCTGATCAATTTTGTAATATTTTTCTGACTTTGAACCTTTTTTTTATTGCAAAAGAACTTGATTTGACATTATTGGCTCCCATGCATCTGTGATGCATGGGATTGTAGCATAAAGATGGAATACAAAACAGCAAAACAGAACAAAACAGTAACTTGTAACAATAGCAATCATTACATCAAAACTGTGATTACATAAAGATCAAAGAAAATCAGTCGCTGGATGTCACTTGCATCAACTCTCCAGGCAGCCAATATCTTCTGTATAAGTTTTCTTCATTCAATGAAGAACAACTTAGCAAAAGATCTTTGTCCATCTCAGAGATCTCGTTGCACAAAGGACTGTTATATATATCTATTCTGTGTAGATGTTTAGCAAGACAATCATGTCCAATCTCCAGATTTAATAGCTCATATATTCATCAATAGCACGGCAGCCCAAAGTGGGCCAAGACTTTCCTTTGAAGAGCTTTCCATGCATTCCTCTGGGTGACAAGGGTCCTCCAAGTCTTAAACTTCAGTACAGCAAAATCTTTTTCAACTGCATCTATCCAACTGCGTCTGCGTTCTCTTCCTCTTTGTCCCTGTGGCTTTGCCAAAACGAGTCTTTTTACATGGCTTAAATCATTCATTCTAAATACATGAGCAGCCCATTGATCTTAATAATCTTAATTGATCTTCTCCAACAATCACTTGCCCTAGCACCTCCAAGAATAGCCCTTAAAACCTTACCCTCAAATATATCCAAATGGGCCTCACCAGATCTTGCCAAAGTCCAAATTTCAGAGCCATAGACCAAAATAGGTCTAATAAGGGTTTCATATAACAAGAATTTAGTTTTTCTGCTCATGAACCGTGATTTAAACAGATTTCTTAACCCATAAAAGACCGTATTGACACAATGCTGTTTTTTATTTCAGGTAAGATATTAATTTGACAATTAATTTCTGATCCTAAGTATAGCTCATAATTAGCCAATTTTATTTCATTGCTTTCAAGACTTTATTATAGCCACATATTGGTTTAATCTATTGCCGTTCTATAAAAATATATATGATATTTTCAAATATCGCTTTTTCAAGACTTTGCTTTTGAATATTCCCCTACAGAATACGTACTCTGTAGAAATTTCGAAAACACACAACATTTCTCTTTTTTACACAAACATAACTTTCAAAAAGTCTATTTTTTGTGGAAACTTTTCACACGCATTTTTTGTCGGGAATCCAGGATACCATTTCTTGAGGAAAATAAACTAAGCCAACAAGTACCTCGCACATTCCAAATCGCCACACAAACCGTCCATAAACTGCAAGATACTTTGCATGGGGTATTTCTCCCATGCAATTTAGCCTCCACACCAAAAGAGAACCCCCCCCTGCCCCCTCTCGTATAAAACCTGAAACGTTTCCAAAGCCTCAATTTCTATGAACGAAAATGGTTCGTCTGACCTATCCCTCCCTCCTCCCCAAAAAAACACCACGCGAAAAAAACAAAAATATTACAGAAGAAGAAGGAAAAACGGGAAAAAACCGGGATTTGCACAACACAGCTCCCCCCTTTTTTTTCCTTTCCTTTTTTTCTTCACCGCTCTTTGTTTTGCTGTGCTTTTTTTTTTTTTCTCTTCCTTGCAGGATTGTGCGAGCGAGTCAGTGTCATCTTTTCCCATTAGCGGGCCTAGTTGGCCGCAGGTGTCTGTAGACGCCCCGGTGCCGGGGCTGGGCTTCCACGGCTTAACCCCGGCACTTCTCTCGTTTGACCCTGGAGACCGGGTGTTGACCCACGAATCCCTTGTCACCTCATTACACTCGGGAGAATCCCCCCCTTCCCTTTTTGGGTCTTTTCTATTATTCATGTTTGTAAACTATTCAATATTATTCTTGGTGCCTCTAAACATTTATTAAAATAATTTATTTCTTAAGAAAATAATATTCAATATCGAAAAACAGTATTATTAATATTTTATCCTTCACAACATATAAGATCCGGTACTGTCTGTTTTGAGTTAATAATGCAGTTTGGACAGTATGGTACAGTACAGTATGTAATAGTACAGTATGGATCCATGCAGTATGGGTCCGAGTAGTATGTATTTTCTAACGTTATTAATATCATTATTAGCATTAGAAAACTTGAACTATAGTAGATTAGGCAACTAACTTTTGGTCTTTTCTATTATTCATGTTTGTAAACTATTCAATATTATCTTGATGCCTCCAAGCATTTATTAAAATAATTTATTTATTAACCTGATGCCCATCAAATTATATTCAATATCGAAAAGCAGTATTATTAATATTTTATCCAACGCAACATAGTATAAGATCCGGTACTGTCTGTTTTCAGTTAACAGTACAGTATGGATCCAGTATGGGTTGGACAGTATGGTACAGTGTAGATCCATGCATTATGGATTTTCTAATGGTAATAATAACATTATTAGAAGTTAATAGTACAGTATGGTACAGTATAGTATCTAATAGTACAGTATGGTACAGTATAGTATCTAATAGTACAATATGGTACAGTATAGTATCTAATAGTACAGTATGAATCCATGCATTATGGATTTTCTAATGCTAATAATATCATTATTAGTAGTTAATAGCATATGGATCCAGTATGGATTGGACAGTATGATACAGTATACTATGTTATAGTACAGTATGGATCCAGTATGGATTGGACAATATGATACAATATAGTATGTAATAGTACAGCATGGATTTTCTAATGCTAATAAGATCATTATTAGCAGTCAATAGTATAGTATGGATCCAGTATGGATTGGACAATATAATACAGTATAGTATGTTATAGTACAGTATGGATTTTCTAATGCTAGTAATATCATTATTAGCATTAGAAAATTTGAACTAAACTGACTTAAGCAACTAATTTATATATTTTAAATCATAATAATGCAATTGTTTGCATTTTATTATCTGGATTTATTTTATGCATTATTTTATTATGTAGAATTAGAAATAGAATTTTATTACTTAGTATTTTGCAGATTTACTTAAAAAACTTTGTTTTAAGTTTTTCTTCACTAATATTTGAAGTAGTTAAAATTCATTGTTAAATTTAAAAAAAAAAAATCATAATCGAAAATTACTTCATTCAATTTTAAATGTTAATTTAAAAAGATTTTTAATTGTTTGTTAATAAGATTCATGTATTCTTAAACTACTACTTATTACAGAAATTAAATATTTGATATATGTTTCTTATAATGCTTAATTACTGAAATTGTATTGAATATTTTTGGCCTATGGATATATGCAAAACTAGATCTCCAACTAATATGTCGTCAAAATTTACTTGAGTAACCATAACAGGAAAAAAGACAAGCGCGTTTGCACTTGATTATTGGAATTGTTATAAGTTACGTGATAATGATAACGCATATATGTATATTATTTGTAACCTTTCCAAAAAATACTATATTATTAACTAGCAGGATTTTATTAATTTTCTTAAAAATATTATCGACATAAAATTATCCAAATCTGTGGGATTATTTTTCAGTGTCCTACAATCTCATTCATATTTCTTCCAAATAAATATTTGACATTCTGTTAATTTTTCTTTCTTCTAAGGTGAAGAATTCAAAGGTGTAATGTATCTTTTGTTACTATTTGCATGTAGCAGCACAGCGACCAACTAATTTTGCTGACGATTTTATGACGGGTAACTGCAGTTTGTGACCAACATTACTCCCTAGGGCTATTCAAGGTAAAGAAAGACTTTCTGAGAACTTTCATGACTTCTACCTGCCAACCATTTGAGGTTAACATTAGAGAAAATTCAGAAAGCTCTAAGCTAGAAATTCGAATGTTATCTTTTAAGTTCACTAATTATTCGAAGCAGTTATTCGGAAGTCAGTCAGCAGATGAAATCGAATTGGTAATCTTTTTTCAAGTAGTTAGTGAGTACAGAATACACAGAATTTCATGTATTAAATTTCATATTATAAACCATATATACCATAAGACGTGCGGATAAAAACTTATAATGTAAAAAGAAATTTTGCGGGCAAAGAAAGAAAGAAATATAAAGAATTTTCGATATAAAAAAAATTTAGGAATTATAAATTCCCCCCTCAATAAGGCTGCTAGCAATACAAAGTGAAAAACTACAGATGATTTTATACTGGCATAATATTGGCAATACCCCATATGTTTCATTCAAATTCCAGCAAAAATCAAACGAAATATCAATGCTATGTCCATTAGAAAATTCCTTCTTTTGCAATATAACTTCAAAGCAATGATTTTGAAGATGGATTTTGTATGTACCATGAAAAGAAACAAAGAAAAAAAAACTATATATATATTCATTTTTCATCTGTAGCATACTGCCAATTATTTTTTATTAATAAATTATTCGAAACCAAATCATCTTGATCATATTGAATGAATATTCATTTTGAAACTTATCTGAACAGGAATTCACTCTAAGATTTTTAAATGACATTAGTTTCACTATCACCACGTTCAGAGATTAAATTTTCATATATTTTGAATAACAAAAAATAATTGTTCAATGAATTAAAACTCTTCCTAACGTTGAAACATTTATAGTTATAAATGAAACAATAAATAGTAACTACTCCTGTTTCAGCCCTTAACAACAAGTAGAAAGACAGATGTTTTTCAAGGACATATGCATTTCACCTGTATCGATAAACCAATGCACACATCATGCAATCTCCGGTCAGTAAAACAAATTCAGCAACCTTTTTTCCTTCGCGTTCGTAAATTGAATTAAATTAATTTTATTTTCAAGTAAAATTTTATAGATACAATTTATATATTGGTTAATTTATATATAATGTTATTATATACATTCTACAGTAGCAAATCATATCAATTTCCTTTTTACAAAATGCAGTATGATCCAAACGTTTATGTATCCCTGAATTTATTCACAACTTTTTAATAATTAAAAGCTAAATTTTGTCATTATAGGTACTTGTATGGGTCATTTCGCGTTCTACAAATGAAATCACAGTAAATTCTCATAGTGGGAGTCGTTGGTTGTATACGTAAATTAACTCGGCGAAATATTTTGTCTTCAAATGCAATAGTTTAACCTCCTATAGGGACCTACTGTTTAAGTGGGATTCAGAACCACTACAAACATCCATGCCACCATCAGGAATAGAACTTTGAAACCTGTGGTACCAAAAGGTCAGGGAGCAAGCCAGTTGGCCATCAGGGACGGCATATATGTGGCATTTTCATAAGCTGAACTAAATTCTGTAAATCATTGGTGTCTTCATATAATCATTGGTTCAGTTTGTTATCAGGACAATATCAATCTTCCACACCGTTGATGAAAATTTTCTTTTCGATTACCTAATTTTATATCAAATCAAAACAAAATAAAAATTGAAATGAAAAACAAATAAAAAGTAATTGTAACCATTTCTCAAAACCTGTTACATATAAAGTGAAAAAAATGAGGAAATAACAACATACGAAAGCTTTCCAGGAGGATAGTCTTCTCCTCGCTTTTGTGGTCTGATGACCAATTGGCTAAAGGCTCTGGGCTATTGGTATCATGTGAGATTCAGGTTCAAATCCTGGCGGTGGCATGGATATTTGTTAGTGGTTTGGAATCCACGTTAAACTGTGATTCCCCGTCAAATTTTTAAAGTGTGCAAAAATGACCATAGAGCTACGAGCCAAAAACTAAAACCGAGCCCACAAAATCTAGTTTGATAGGATATTTTCCTCACTAATTTTCTGGGAGATTCGAGTAAACGCTTTTAAAATTTTTCTGCAATCCCTTAATCCACTTTAGATATACTATTTCGATGCTTTTCTATTGCAACACAATTTTTTTTTTCTGAATTTCATCATTAAATTTGATTGCGATCATAATTGTTTTTTTTTTTTCAAAGTGATTCTTTCAAAACTTAACGTGCACTGCATTATTAGATAAAGTTTTGAAATAAAGATCTATGGTAAATTATTTTCACTAATGACAGCACAGAATTGTAACAGGGACTTCTTTTTCAATATGCACGTGTGTTATTAATGGTGCGAGTTGGGCATTATCTGTAGAACATGAATAGAACTCTGTATTGCTCATTCTGTAATACTTGCTTGAAGGCCTGATGGCCGAAAGTGACCACAGGTTTCGAGTTCGAATTTCCCGGCGGCGCCATGGATGTTTGTAGGGATTTTGAACTAATTTTTAAATCGTACGTCCGGGTCCAATAGGATCGTAGAGCATTGTGGGGTTAGTGTCAATTCTCTTCGTAGCATATCTTCAAGCTACACGTGCCGCCTGGGTAGTGCGAAATGAATAACTCGGTGCAACTCAAGTTTATGGCATAAAGATAACTGCTCATGTATTGCCAGCTGCATTAGAAAAAAAAATATTACTAGCTTTGGGCTTTCATACACTTAGTCACAAAAAGTGGGTATGCAACTCACATAGCTTAAGTGAAAAAGCTCTAGTTCTCAAATAAATATAAGAAAAAATATTATTATTTTGAGAAAGTGTTGTTTATAGCTTCTGATTCAAGTCATAAAAGTAATGAAAAAATAAACCAAATCATTATATTTTTAAAAACTTTAAGGAGTAATTTTGTTAACTAACA
>BPLQ01006753.1:759416-796060 GCA_021605075.1 Caerostris darwini
CATGCGTTCATGTTCACTAATAAATATGCTTATGCACATATATACACTAACAACATATACTCTCACACACAGACACATATAAACTTTCTTAAATGTGCACATGCATACCAACTGGCAGGCATATGCATGTACGAACATATACATATAAACACTCATTGGCATATATTCACACATGGGTAGATACATATTTATGTTAATAATTATGCATTTATAGCTGAAGATATACACATAAACATATTTATTGAAAAAAAAGCGAATGCGCAAACACACATCTTTACCCATAATGATGCATCATTTCTCATAGAGAGATGCATATGGCGTATATAACGTATACATTTTCATAAATGTACATATGTACAAGTACTAACATATAAATAAAACCCTAATTTTGAGAAGCTTTAATTTGATTTGCAAAAAGGTGGATTTGTATTGTCAAACCTGTATAACAAGTGATTAACATTTTAATGTTTTTTTTGCAGAATTTGAGAACATTTTAGAATTATATAATTTTCCCAGGGAGTTCACCACACAAGATTTGGTGTCTGCATTTTGTAACTTACGGTATTTATTATTTTTTAATTTAAAAGGTTGCAAATATTTGTAAAGTTTTATTGAATATAATTTTGTATAAAATGTTGCATTTAATTGCTTTCAAAATTCTATTTTTTAATTTAAATATATTTTTAACTATTTATTGAATAAGTAATTGAAATTGGTTAACCTACGGGCAACGGGCGTACCTGTTACGGAGTTCCAAGGTGGTTGTTAAACCACTATACCTCCACATCTTAAATTAGTTAATAGATTTGCATAAAAGATAGTTGCTTAAATTTAAAGAATGTTAATAAGAATGATAAAACAATTAAGAAATTAGGAAACATCTCTTGCTTGAGAACAATTAAAGCAAGAGATCGAAAAAAAAAGTTAAAACTTATAGGTACAATTAGGGGTCCGTTGACGATGCCCAAAAATAAAAGATTAGAGCTAAAATAAAAATAAAAATTATTTAAGGGTTAGTACAATTACATAAAGAATTTAAATGGTGATTTCAACAATGTATGACAGGTATTACTATAAACATAAACATACAATAAAAAGTAGCACAAATAATTGACTTAGGCACCGGTAGATGGCGCCATCAGTCTGCAGGTAAGTAACATTGAGAAAACCTGACAAAGTCAGGAAAAGCACAGCTTTTGATACAAACTAAAAAATAAATATATACAATAGTTACAATTTTATTTGACATCCAGAGCCGTTTTTAATTTACTATTGCAATTAAAGAAAATAAAATGAACAAAAGTTAAATGAATTGGCAGAAGGTAAACAAAATTTGCAAAGTTCAAATTAGTATTGAATCTATAAGGTAATGGTAGATAAGTAAGAGTAAAATCAGTTCCAGACTGAGAGATTAAACAAATTAAGCAAAGTAGGAATTGATTAAAATAAAGATTAAATAGTAATTAAATGTTTAGAATCAAGTTAAAACTATTCAAACTAGAAAAATTTATAGATAGCTATGTTCTAATTTAAGTTGCTCATCGTAGCATAAAAATAAAATAAAATTAATTAATATGCCAAAGATAGCAGCTCAGATTCGCTGGAAGTGATCGTGGTGACTAGACAACAGCCACAGCGGTAGAATCGGCGGTTGTAGGATAAATTCCACAACGCCTTTTCAGTGCCGGGAAAGATTCCCATTGCGTATCATAGATGGCTCTGGGTCTCTTCCTGGAGCTAGCCACACCTGGATGGTATACAGGTATTTGACGGATCGCTTCGTTACCGATCTGAGGGCATTTAGAGTGGAACTGTTTAGAAATTTTGAAGATATAGTCCATAATGGGCTCTATCTTTAGGTCTCTGTGGAGTTGTTTCCTTCGAACAAACCACGGGGCGTTTACTATCATAGCTATCTGCTTATTTTGAAACACTTGCAGCTTCTTAAGATTTGCAGTTGAGGAGGAAGCCCAAATAGGACAACCATATAAGAGAATTGGTCGAAGGATAGATTTGTAGAGTAAAACCTTGTGTCTGATCGCTAGCCTACTCTGACGAGAAATTAGGCTTTTTAGCTTAACGCTAGCAGCAGTTGCTTTGGCAACTACTTTGGCACTTTGGCAAAATGGGTGTTGAAAGATAATTTTGAGTCAAAAACTAACCCCAGGTACTTGTATTCAGTAACCCAGGGGACTGGCTGGCCAAAAAGGGTGACATTTAAAAGAGAACCAATGTTCTTTTTACGTGTAAACAGAAGGCACGCACTTTTGGTAGGATTAACTTTGATTTTCCAGGTGGTCAACCAACTTTCCAAGCGAGGAATGTAATTATTAAGCAAAGCAACGACAGAGTTTGGTGTTTTGTGCTGAGCAATTATCGCTGTGTCATCTGCGAACATGGCCAGTTTACAGAACTCTGGCTTATGAATATCGTTCACAGAGATTAAAAACAATCTAGGACCGAGCAGTGAACCCTGTGGTACCCCGCTCCTGATTGGATGATCGCTTGAAATGGTCCCTCCCACTCGCACTCTGAAATTACGCAAAGTGAGATACGAGTGAATAATTTTAATAAACTGGGGCGAAAAATGAAGTCGCATGAGCTTCAATAATAAGCCATTATGCCAAATTTTGTCAAAGGCTTTGGCTACGTCCAGAAATAATATTCCCGTAGATTTACGATTGATAAAGCCATCATGGATCAGCTCGTTAACACGTAAGAGCTGGTGAGAAGTACTGAGTTGGGTTCTGAACCCAAATTGCTCAGGTATAAGAATATTATGATCTGTGCAGTGCTGATCCAGGCGTTTAAGAATCGAATATTCGAATATTTTGCTCACTCCACTGAGTAGTGAGATTGGACGGTAATTTTGGGAATAGGCCCTATTACTATCTGGTTTTGGAATAGGAATTACTACGGCGGTCTTCCAGCTCTGTGGGAAGTAACACTTATCGATTAAGAAGTTAATCAAATAAGTGATCAATATCACATAGGTGTATGGTAGAGATTTGAGCATGCGATTGCTGATGCGATCAATCCCAGGAGACTTGTTGGGTTTAATCTTCTTGATAAATTCACAGACTTCTGCTGGGCTAACCTGACTAATATCATTAATGTGTGGTTGTTGTAGGAAGTCTGCTACTTCAGTGTTAGTGCGTCTGAAGAAAATAGGATCTTCGACGTCGTGGTGAGTTTCAAACTGATCTTGTAGGCTGTCAGCTAAAAGCTCGGCTTTCTCCTCTGGTGCATAAGCAAAAGATCCATTGGAGCGTATGAGTGGTGGAATGTTGCTAAAAGGTTTTCGCAACAGAGACGTACGTCTAAATAGTGTTGTCTGAGGCGACATGGCCTCTATGGAATGTTCCCATCGTTGCTGCTGGAATTTTTTAGTCTTTAGTCGAACGATAGCCACTTGTTTATAGTAATCGGCTCTGGCGTTAGGATCCCTAGACTCTTGCCAGAACCGACGAAGTTCATTTCTATAACTGATTTCATATTTAAGTTCGCTTGGAAACCTAACAGGTGGAGGTTTAAATTTTGGCTTTGATGAATCCCTAAGAGCTCCTTGCAGGGATAGCTCTAACCTAACCTAACTAACCTAATGAAACTTTTATGATATGTAATTATATATATATATTTTATTGTGATTATTTTCAAAATTTACTTTTGAGACATGATAAATTGAAATTATAATTTGAAAGGAAATATTTAAATATATATGCAGCATGTTTGATAACATGTGTAAATTTGTTAAAAAGATTTTCTTGAATTTCATCTTTATAAATTTAATTTTAATCTTATTATTGTTATGTTTTTCTTTTTAGACAATCTTGTTTTTCCATAAAATGGGTTGATGACACGCATGCACTAGCAATATTTACTAGTCCTAGTCTAGGTATGTTTTACTATTCGCTTGTTAATATTGATTTGTATAAATTTGGTAATCAAAGTTATTGTGACTGTAGTAATGTATGATTAAATTTGCTTATAAAACTTTTATATTCTGAAACATTTTCTCTGTCATCCATTGTGTTTTATAACTGTTTGAATGAGAGAATTCAATGATATATTGGCAATTGTTGTATTGCCTATTGTTATATAAATTTGTAAAATCTTGCAGTCTAAATATCTCCTTTCATTTGTTCTACTTTAAAGATGCTTTTGTTTCCAATAAGTAATGTAAGTAAATATAATGTAAAGTAATATAAGCTCATATAAATAAATGTTCCTGCAAATAAAATGTGCTTTTACATCAAAAAAGTTCTTGACTGATTATAATAAAAGTTTGTTATGTGTAGAGTATATTATCATCTAAAATGATTTACAATTTTCCCCTTTTATAGCAATAAGCAGTTTTCTTAGTATAATGTTGAATGGTGGTTGAAATTTTTTCTCTTATAAAAACTTTTGTAACATGTTCTTATCTAAAATGCCCAGTTGTTGAATTACTTAATTTCACACACCAGTAGGATTTTAATGTTATATTATTATTGTCATTGTTCTGTATTTGAAAAATGTGTTTTATTGATCTGTAAAAAACTTTTTAATGAACATCAAATAATATACATATACATTTTTTTTCTTTTTCTTTCAGCCAATCAAGCTCTGCAAATAAATCATCCTTTTTTAAAAGTCCGTCCTGTTTCCGATGGAACTACAGAATCATTAGCAAAAGCTAGGTGGTTTTCCTGTAAGAAATTTTAAAATTATTTATTTTTACTTATATTGAAAATGTGTTTAATTATTATTCTCCTTTTGGCACATAGAATTTATAGATTCTTGACACACAAAGTAAAATTTAAAAATATTTTAGCTTATATGAAGTGTAATTACTTAATTGTATAGAAGAGACAAACCTTAATGAGCAAATGATTAGATTACATTAATGAGCAAAGAAAATGCTACATTTAATTATTTGCCAGTAAAAATAAAGGTAGAAATCCAATCATAGCTTAAAATCCATTGATTTTCAGCATTTTTTAAAAGATAATTTTAAAAAATGCTCATAAATTATTTTCATTATGCTATATACTTACACAACATTACAGCAAAAACTATGGTCTGATTTTTTTAATTATTTTGGGATAACTTAAAAATAGCATAAAACATGCAAAAGGAATTATACATTTTAAGCACAAAGATGCTATATTTGCAATAGATTAAAGCATGCAGTTTCTTAATAATAGAATAGCTACTATAAGATATTTCTTTGTTTATACAAGATAGAATATTATAAATCTTCAGTGTTGAGAAAATGCTGTAAACTCATATTTGGTATGATGATAAAGCAGTAATTGTATTTGCTACTGGTTGTATCATTGAAGGATAGAATTGAATTGCATCTTTAATATTAAATTTTAACATAAATTCCAAAAAAATTTGAAAAAATAAAATTATTTTTATAAAAAAAATCATATTTAAACCAACTCCTTTAAAAATACTCTACTCCTTGCTCCCAACTCTGACTCCTATCTCAGATATTCTCATTTCAGAAATTAAACTAAATAAGTTAGTAAGCAGTAAAAGTTCATAGTACTCAAGATGTATGTAGGGGAGAAAAACAACAACAAAAAACTGGCATAAGAAAAAAATTCATACAATGAAAGTTACTTTTGAACAGTGACCTAAAAAAAAAACTTTTTTAAACTTTAAAAATTTGGCTATTACTGCTGAATGTGAACAGCTTAATTTTTATTGATATTACTGTTCCAGCAATGTTAAATTTTGTTTATCTATTTCTTAAAATTGCTTATCTTGTATTGTTTTTTTTGGGGGTGGGATTTTTCTTATTAAAGTATATGTGTAGCTGAAGCAAATTTATATTATAGTAGTATATGTTTTTTTATTCTTGTTTATAGTGAAATTATATTTTAGTTCAAAAAATTGTTTCCTTGCATATATTTCGTTTTATTGAGAAATAAATGTAGTTTAAATTCATTTTTTTATTCTTATTTCATTCTAATTTATTTGGAAAGAAAAAGATGTATTATTTACCTTGTATTGTTATTGTGACCTTACTTTTTACTTTAATAAACATTGTGTTTTATTCTCAGAATATAAATATATCTATTCTTGCAGATTTGGTCTTATAGTAACCTGTATTTTTATAATAACTAGTAGTAATTTTTGTAATCTTTATTTTTATAGGTAACTCAGAACCTCAAAAGCCAAGACCTGCTACATCTGCTGTATTAGCTAGACGTCTTGTCTCACAGGCACTAGGTGTTAAAGACAAAGCAACGAAAGAGCAAAAGGACTTTGAAAGGAATGTTTTAAAAGAAGCCAAAGGTAATGTTTCTTGGTGCAGATATTTTTATGCAGTAATATATAAGTATTGTGTTTTTAAATTTTTAACTTAAATTTGGTGCTAATGTTCTAATTATTAAAAAATATTTCATATTATTATGAAGGAACACATTTGCCATTACAATATTAATTTATTTGCAATTTCTGCAGAAATCGTAGGGACTCTAAATTATTTCATTTAATTGGTTTGTGTAGTTTGCTGTGTATACACCTTTTTTCTAATAAGTAAATGTAAGCTCTAACATATTTATTTATTTTATATTATTATTTTCTTGAAAATTAATATTAAAATTACTTTTTTTAGAAAAAAGAAGGCAAAAGGCTAAGCAAAAAGAAGCTATATGGGATGGCTCTGTAGTATAAACTAAACAGAAATATATATTATATTGATGTCAATATCAATTCAGAGCTTAAAAAATAATGTTATTGTTAAATTTGTCTGGTCATTAATTCAATAGATTTTGCCATTTCTTTATTCAAATACTTCACTTCTAAAATCATTTTTTTAAAATAGATGAGTTTATCTACAATTTTCTCACTTTTTTTAATATATATATATATATATATTTAAATAATTTAAATCTATCCAGTAGATTTTGCCATTTCTTTATTCAAATATTTTGCTGTTAAATCATTTTTTAAAAATAGAGCAGCTTATCTGGAATTTTCTTTTATTTATTTTTATTTATATTTAAAGAATTTGGATCTCATTTATAAAAGCTTTTCTCATTTTTTAAATTAAACAGAATACTCCAATGGATTTTTTACTCTTAAATATATTATAAGCAATCACTTCAAACCATTAAGGGAAAAAATTGCTACTATAAAATAAAGTAGTATTTCTTTAATAAAGCATTAAGTTGTACTATTAGCAATTTGAATTATATTTGTATTATTTGCACTTTTGTATTTATTGGTTAATTTCATATATTAAAGCAAAAGTTCTATAATATTATATAAATATTTCTAAGATTAATTTAAAGAATTTTTTGGTTAACATATTTGCCAAATATTAATTTTATTTTGTTTACTCATATGTATTTACTTTTGTTTACAAATTATCTTAACTTTTCTCTCAGTATATACTTCAATGTAGATAATACATTGAAACCACTTAACTTAATACATGTGATGATGAAATGCTTCATTGAATGTAGAAATTTTAAAATTCTCATCTTGATTAAAAATACTTACCTTGTGAAATTAAATGCATTTTTATCCTTCGTTGTATATATTACCCATTATTGTTTAATCCTGGGGTCTCCAAACTACGGCCCGCGGGCCAAATCCGGCTCGCCAGTGTCATCAATCCGGCCGCGACAGCGAATAGCTTATTGTTGCTGTAATAAGTTGGATAAAAAAACACAGAATGATAATAACTCGGTTTTATTGACTTGCTAGGTAAAGCTTAATGACAAGCATAATACGCAAAAAATAAGCATAATGACTAACAAATAATTGAAATGAATCCCACTAACATTATAAACTAGTGAATATCCCGTGGTTACCCTCGGTAGTTATGTTGGGGTAAACAGTATCGCATATGTATGCATATCGATGTTTGGAATGCATATATATCCTAAATCAAACATGATTTTTATCCTGAAAATCCCTCAGGAACAAAAAAGCTAAATTAACGCGAATGAAACCGCGGTATATCCACTTGTAAAAATATACTAATGAGATTTATGTAATTGTCATTTTTCACTGACAGTAGTTTGTAGTTAGCAAGTATATGCTCGTTCAGAACACGTACTCGGCGACTAGTCTAGAAATTATAGATAATGTCGGAAAAATTAAAACGGTTTTGGCCATTTGTACTTACTGGAGTAAACAGTATGGCCCTAAGGCTGGAAAGTTTGGAGACCCCTGGTTTATGTGGGCAATTGAATTGAGCTTCCCAATAAATAAATGCATCCCATTATTATTTACAAAATGCAAAGTTCTGTTATGATCTTTTCTGTTATTGTAATTCATATAAAATTTATAAAGTTTAAAAATGTATTAATTACCCTCATTGAAATCAATCTTGTTGATGAGCTTCTGTATGATCGAAACTTGTTGTTCCTGTTAATTGAATGTCGTATAATAAACTTGACTGACAAATAATAAAGTAATAGCAATAATAAAGCAAATCTGTTAACAAATTTACTGAAAATATATTAATTGATCATAAAAAATGATTAATTATTTAGTATAAAAATTAGAAATGCTCCTGCCTGTGATATGTATCAAATTGAGGAAATATTTTAAAAAAATAAAAATTGCAAGAAAAATATTCAAGTATTAGAATAGCAATGTCAAATTTTGAAATTCTGTATTAGATTAAAAATGATTTCTATTTCAATCAATAATTATAAATAATTTTAATTACTTCAATTTTAATTATTTATAAATTTAAAATAAGGAAACGGATATAAATCCGTTTCCTTATTTTAAATTTATAAATAATTATGACTTTGTATATTGTTTTTATAGAAATAAATTAAACATAATTAGCAGCTTTAGCATGAGCAAAATTATAAAGTTTTTATACAAAAAATACTAAATATCATTCTGACCTGATGTTTTCTGTTCCAAATTGTTGTATGGAATATTTTAATGTCATTATTTAGTTATACATTCTGTGTAACTAGTATCTGGAATTATTAAATAGAATACACAAAATAAGTTTATTCATCAAAAATTATTTTGTTACCTTTAAAATAGGCGCCATCAAGTACAATACAATTATGATAAGTTTTGCTATAATCCCTTATACATTTTTTGATAGGCCAATTGATGTACGGCATTCAGTTCCTTTAGCAAATTTTTATTATTGCCACATTCAAGCCAAAACGACTTTCAGTGGTAATTTTAACTTGGGAACAGGAAAAAGTCACGTGGTGTCATATTAGGTCTTGGTGGATGACATTCGTTTTGTTTCATAATGGTGAACTCTGTAGAAGCTCAATAACTCTTGTCTTCAGCAACCTACTTTCAATGCTCGTTTAGGACCAAATTCAGCTTTTTTATAACCAGTCGTGATGATGCATTTCATGCCGAAAATATTACTTATAATGTTATGAATGAACTTAAAAAGGTATGTTCGTCTCTTGAGCCAATTATCTTATACTCATATTATGATTTTTAACCACCAACTTCTTGATTTTGTTATAGTAGTTAAAGGTTAGGCAGAATGAGGCAAATCAAGCTACCACTTATTGGCTCTCTTTGAGTGCTTTATTTTGTTTATATGCTTACTTTTTTGGCATGCACAATTCACTGTAGGTCTGCAATATTTTTAGTGATTTGACACACAAAATGTAAGGCTAACTGTTTGTTCACTCATTTTTCCGTTGTAAAAATCGCGGAGCACTCAAAATGTTTCATTACAAAATTAGCTGCTGTCAGCACACTGAGTGACAGATAATACTCAGGTTTTGCTTGCTAACTCAGTATAGTTTCCAAAAAAAAATTGTAGTGATATTTTTTTGCGCATGTTTTAAATTATAAATTCTTTGTACTTTTTACACAGAATGTACATAGATTTACTTTTTATACAAAATGTATCTATTGTATGTTTTTAATATGCACAATTAAGAATTGTTTAATATAGCTCTGTGTGTTGTTAAAACGTATTATATTTAGAATAAAATGTATTGATAAACAAATGTGTTTTAGTTAGTTTAATTTTAATAAGAACATATATATATATATATATATATGCAATTGCTGTGATTACGTACTTGCTTCTATGTACAACAAGAATTCAACTAGTAATTAAAACCAGGGCTAGGGAATAAAAAAAAAAAAAAAAAAATTTGACTCTTTTCTGTTTATTTTTTATATTATTTTATATTTTATTTATTTATTTTTTTGCTATTTTTAATTTTTTTTTCAAGATTAATTAATGGATTTAGAAGAATCTGTAATATAAATTCAATGACTTATTGAACACATAGACCTATAAAAACAGTTATTTCATAACTAAGTATATTTACAACTTTAAAAGTGTAGTATTTGCACTCACTTCTAAGGCATTCTTGTATTCTCAATTTGCTTACAAAGAATGTCATATACAAATAATGATACTAAATTAGCATGCATCAAAGTAGAATAGCCCAAGACAAGCAAAATGAAATTATTCGTTTTAATGAAAGATGTTACATTTGTAATATATTAATCCTTATTTTTTCTTAATAACAGAATAACATTTATAAGATCTTTATTCATTGTGGATCCAAGATAGCTTTTTGTAAGTCTTAGCCCTGAGAAAAGCCTCTCAACACTTGGTATTCTGCTGCTCTCTATCTTTCCTACTGGTTGTATTATTGAAGGATACAATTGATTTATCTTCTTAACATTATTTCTTAGAATTTTGGAAAAATAATTATTTTTATAAAAGAGTTGGATTTTTAAACAGACTCTTGACTCTCTACCTCTGATTAAACTTCATATTATATTGGAAAAAGTTTTTGAAAGCATTTAAGTAATGAAGTATTCTAAAGATAAATCAATTTTTTAAAATTGCGATGCCAAAACCTTGGTTTTCAGCATTATTTTAACAGTATCATATTGAAAGAGAGCATATATATTGCCTTTACTTAATTTGTGCATGTGAAATTAAAAATATTCCTTTTAATTACATCTACAAGAGATGTATATCAGACCTCGTACATGTTCTGAAAAAATAAACATCATGAAATGCCCAAATTTCACTAACATTTCCTTAAATTTTGTGTTATGCTTTTAATATCAATCCTGTTCCAAACTAAATTTCTTGGATCGTATTCCAGGCTAAGACAAACGCGAACGAGTTAGTCACCAGCATTTTCCACGTATTGGTTGAAGGAATGATTTAATAGGAGCAACTAGCGTATAAAGGTAGGAAATGTGCTTTGAATTTACCACGCAATCCCATGAAAATGCGTTATCGTTTGGGTTGCGTTCTCTGAAAAGCTAACGAGAATAGACGCTGTTGTTATGTTTGGAAGAGGGGGATAACGAAATCTGTCTTTGCGAATGAGCTCGCGTATTTACGACTTCGTTGTAACTTGTTCAATCAACTTCCATGGAAATTCCTAGCGTTTCTCACCTCTCCTTCTTTCTGGATTATGTGATTACCCTGTAGATGTCGCTTAATTTAGCAGTACCTTTTACGGTTCAACTGAAAGCCCGAATAGCGCGAACTCGTGCTTCTCCTTGGTATATCTCTCTGTGTTTGCATTCAAAATGCTGAGACAAACAAATTTTCTAAACAGTGACTTCAAAATAAATTTTAACACCTCAATCGGTAAATGCTGCTAAGTTTATGAGAAGGATGTCTATTCAACCAGTTCTCGACTGTGCAGCAAATATGGGATATGTTCAAGTGATGTCCCATGCAAAAAGCATCAAGGTCTTTTGGAAATTCCAGTGACGACAAGTGGTTTGATTCAAGTAATCCTGGTATACTTAAATTGTTCAGAATGAATACCAACAACTTTGAATGAAAAGGTGTTAGAACGGAGACTTGTATCATGCTAATAGCAATCAAGTATAACTATTCTTTGTCATTTGTTGGGGAATTGGCATTAAATGACTCGTTTCTCATAAACAAACTTTGCATCAGGAATCATCGAACTATTTATTTTTTTAGTTTTAATAAAAGCAAAATGATGCTACAATATCTATTGTATATATATTATTGTTCATATTGCATTGTCTTAACTTCAAAGGGAAATGCTTTTGTTGATAACATGTTCATTATTACATATTAGGAAAAAATATGTAAAATTTAATTTAACAAAAACTAAATAGTTTGTTGATGAAATAAAATTAGCCATTAAAAATTTAAGATATTATAAAGCGCCCGGACTTGATCGTTTGTCTTCAGAGCTTCTCAAATAGGATAGTCCTGAGTTGTTGAAAAATATTTATGAATTGATTGTTAATATTTGGAATAGTGGACAGATGCCAAATGATAGGAGTATTTGGGCGAAGCCATAGGGAGGAAGAGGATGACCGAAGTTGAAAAAGATTTTGCTGTTCTAACGGTTAAGAATTGGAGGACCATTGTCACCCAGCGAAATGTATGGAAATCTCTTCAAAGAAAAGCCTTGGCCCACTCTGGGCTATTGATGATGATGAAAACTTTATAGTCTTCTTATGAAATGAATGTGAAAATAAGACTTTGTTATTATCTTAATATATAATTTATGTTGTCGATATGAAGTGTATGCTTCTTGAACCTTGACAAGAATAGCAGTGGTAGGTTCAAAATCAGTGTTTCAGCCTTAAATAAGCATGGAATTCTATAGGTAGTTCATTAATTAAAAATACGAGAAAAATAACATAGTTGAAATCAGCTTTAATCATTAAGATCTTGAAAATGCAAGAAAAAAGTGGACTACAACTTCAAAAAAGTTTTCGCTATATTTTACATCTATATTCATCTGAAAGTAATTTAAAGTACTGTTTTCAAAAAGAGTTTTACCTTCAAAATCAACAAAATTCAATAAGTTCATCTTGTAAGTTATATTTGATACCTACAAAATCTAGAATTAAACATTACCCATATAATGGTGCCTTGTAATTTTCTGTCTACCATTAGTTTATGCAGTTCTAATATATATGAGAAATATATCTTTGAAGGTTTAAATTTATATTTTGCAATTAAATCACATTTTGTTACATTCTGTGATTCGGAAATACAGTGGGAGCGGAGAGTCAGGATACGAGATTAGACTTTTTTTAAAATACGTACTATACTATGGATTTTCAACAATTTTCAAGTCACTTACCTAAATACTTTTAAACAATAACATTGAAGTATGTTTGTATTTTACACTCATTGAATTTTATTTTCTTACGTTTGCCTCTAACACTTTATTGAATTTTATTTTCTTAGAAGACGTGTAGGCAAAATTTATTGAGTTGAAACTGTTCCTAAATCAGGGTGAACACAAAGTCTCGCCCTAATTATAAGAAATTATAACAAAAACAACTGTTGAATGTAATAATGTAACTTTAGTATCCCTTTATAGTTGACTTGGGGCCGAGTGACTGGTGCTCGGTGTCACAGTTTTCGAGTTTCGGCGATGCCATGGATGTTTAGAGAAGTTCGTAATTTGCTTTAAACAGTAAGTCTCGGTCTAATATGACTGTATAGCGTAGGGCTGACAAACCTACCCTGTAAAAAAAAAAAAAAAAAAAACCCATCTCCTGTCTCGATATCTGCCAGTAGGCAGACGGCCTTGGCCCACCATGGGCTGTAGTGCCATGTAATTATTTAGTTTAGGATAGTTGACTTACAACATTTTTTTTTGTGCAATAAATCTGAACAGAATTGAGATCGAAAATGATTACTTAAATCGCATTTATTTTTCTTATGAATCAATGGTATAATAACAATCAGATAATCCGCATGTTTTTGCACAGGCAGTGAGTTTGGTTTGTCCTCTGGGTCATTTTTTTGCACACTTTGGGCTAATTTGACCGGGACCTACAGTTTAACATGAATTCCGAAAAGCTAACAAAGATCCCAGCAAAAACGCCACGATTTGAATCTGAAGCACCAAATGCCAGAGCACTAACCAATCGGCTATCAGGTCGTTACACATAGCTAGCGAGAGAAGTTAATATCTGATGGGGCCTCATACATAACAAGGTTATTACGCAGTTTTTTTGTTTTTTTTTCGTGGAAGAAAACACCAACTCCTAATGCTTACTTAGACTTACTGGAATTGTTCATTGTATCTTAGTTATTAGAATTTAAACCATGGATTTTTTATCAGCAAGATAGAGACGCACCTCAAAGGGGTTCATGAGTCCCTAGACGAGAAATTTCCGAGTGGGTGGATATGAAAGGATAGACCTCCAACATGACCTGATAGTATTTCTCTTGATTCTTTCGTTTGAGGCTATATCAAGGACAGAGTCTTTGCCTCACCAATCACTGACGTTGAAGAACTGAAGTTTAGAATAAAAGATGATGAGTGTACTGTTACAAATAATATAACAGTTGGGCTGAAAGGTTCGTAGACTGACACATAGATGGCGCTACTAGTATTAAATCCATATAATTTTTAGTTATCCCTAACCTTCAAAAGACAAGTGTATAAATTTGACAGCTGTTGCACTATTAGTATGTGAGTTATAGCATTTTAGTGTTCATCACGTGCAGTCCACTCGGCTGATGGTCGATTGGACTCCGGTGTGAAATGATGGAGCCATGTTTCATCCATTGTCACATATCGACCCAAAACTTCGGGTTTATTACGATTGGACAGCTCCAAACACTGCCTAGAATCATCAATTTGTTGTTGTTTTTGGTCGATTGTGAGCTCGCGCGGCACCCATTTTGAACAGAGCTTTCGCATATCCAAATATTCATTCACGATATGTCGAACACGTTCCTTTGATATCTTTAGGGTCTCAGCTATCTCAATCAACTTTACTTTACGGTTATCAGAAATTATTTTGTGGAATTTTTTTGATGTTTTCGTCGGTAACAGCCTCTTTGGGGCGTCCACTGCATGCATCGTCCTCGGTGCTCATTTCGCCTCATTTAAATTTAGCACACCACTTCTCTACGGTTGATTTTCCTGGTGCAAAGTCCAAATAATGTTTATCAAGCCAAGCCTGGGCTTCAATAGTATTTTTCTTTTTGCCAAAAAGCTATGCTTTAATTAACACACGAAATTCCTTTTTATCCATTTTTTCAAACTAGCAAAAGTTGCTTCACTAAAAATGCTATGACTCACATATTAATAGTGCAACAGCTGTCAAATTTATACACGTGTCTTTTGAAGGTTAGGGCTAATTAAAAACCATATGTATTTAATACTAGTAGCGCTATCTATGTGTCAGCGTACGAACTTTTCAGCCTACCTGTTATATTAAAGAACGCTTGGCAAGAATCGCTTTGATATGCTCCGAATTACCAAGGAGGCATACGTTAAAATCTTCTGAAGAACGAAATATTATTAAAGACTTTATAACTGTAATTACAATGTATCCAAACAAACATATGCCTAATTATAATAATTTTCGTACAATAAACTTTTATAATCAAGGCAAGATTGTGTGCGCCTATATAATCATGCTGCTGAACTAAAATGTTTCATTATATCATAGTAATACTAAATGATGAGGTCTGATGGGCGAGTGATTGGCGCTTGAGGCCATATGTTTCGAGTTCGAGTCCCGGCGATGCCATGGATGTTTGTAGTGGTCCGGAATCTACTTTAAACAGTAGGTCCCGGTCTAATATGACTGTAGAGGGTTGGCGTACTTCATCTTAGAGTCCAGGTGGAATCTAGTTTTATAATTGCACCGCCCAACGTTACGCTTAAAGGCCTGTAAATCCCAACACCTCAGTACCGTTAAAACTACCGATGGTTATTAGGCGAAAAGTCGCATAAGTGATCTTTAACCACTGAGAATCATTTTGCAATTTTCCACGGTGTATCCGTGGTGATTTTAACGGTAATGAGGTGATATGTTTACTTTAAAGACATTCAAAAAAATTATAAAATGCTTCTAAGTTCCAAAACAATCAATGGTATCAGAATATATTTTTTTTTTGTTCTAATGCAGCTGGCAAACACTTATACTGCTTGGGTCTTGTACGCTTTAAGGCAAGCGCTGCACAGATGTTACTAACTTTGCATTACCCAGTGGACACGTGTAACTTGAAGATAAGCCACGGACGCAATGCTCTACGATCCTATTAGACCGGGATCTACGGCTTAAAGTGGATTCCGAACCACTACAGCACCCATGGGCAAAGCCGGGATTTGAACCCGATACCTGTGGTATCAAACGCCAGAGCGCTAGCCATTCGGCCATCACGACCCATGAACTTGAATATACTTAGGTACATATTTTAACTTTGGTACAAAGCCCTCTGTAAGATTTTGTTTTAAAATTATTTTTTACAAGCCACTTTTCTTCCCTTTCATATTAGTTTATTGTCACAACCTCAGCTTTTTTAGTTTGCATATCTAAATTCTAATTTTGCATCTTGTTAATTATTACATTATGCATGGTGATTCAAAAAGCATGAATAACATGCACTTGAACGAGGAATGACAGAACTCATCTAAACAAACGATTTTCGTCATTCCTTTGCATGGTCGTATTTTATTTTATGTCTTTCATAAGGAACAATACCCTGTCTTTCACAAAGCACAGTGCATGATGTGAGACATTATCAAAACTATACATGCTAAAATGATAAAATTCCGCATTGAAAAGAGAGGATGTTTTGTTATAATTTCTAATATCGTGCCTTTGAAGGTTTATTCTAATATGTAAAGAGTTGCTAGTGTGCCGTACATATTTCAAGTTGCAAAGAGAACATTCCAGGAGATAAATGTAATGTTTGACTTAAAAGATGGAGACAGGATTGTAATTATTACAAATATTGTTTTCAGAAATTTGAGAGGCGGTAAGGAATAGAACTAATAAATGCAATTCGTCAATGTGGATGCGTTTTTTAAATAGAAAATTTACCATGTTACACACATTATATATAAATATATATATACATTTATACATATATTTCTGAAAGTGTATATGGGTGTGGGTCTGCCCACCTATGCGCGACCACAATTTATTTCAAAATTAATAGACTTGTGGCTCAGTGGCAACGCGCCGCTAGTGAGCGTTAGGGCTGAGGTTCAATCCGCTGGCGGCTTTGTTATAGACATTGTTTCAAAAAATGAGGAGCCTTGAGGGCGTTTGTGATGTTCAGAATCTGCCTCGTTAGTCGGACTACTGATAAGAGTTTTCTGAGTTTTCTCCCATACGACAAGAAATCCCCCAAAAATCCACTTGGAAGGCACTGCCCTCCTTCTACAGCGTTACGGAGTCAAATTAGACTTCTACCTACGGATGCACCATCACAACAGAAGTTGTCCACCCTTTCCCTCTTCCATGAGACCACACGGCTTCTTGGACTTGGTTTAAATGCTGCTGTCTACCAAATAGGATAAGAAACAGCAACACAACATCAAAATTTTACCAAAATTGGCAGGGATACTTCGAATAGAAAGCCCAGATCAACTGAAAATAATTTCGAAATTGGATCAATATTCGTTAAGAAATTGCCAAATTAGATATTACGCAAATTTGGCGACTTTTCGTGGTTGGCGATTTTTTTATGAATGACGTTGTTTTCTACATTTATTGAGCTGTCCATAGACAAATTGACGTAAAATAAATAAATAAATAAAACATACTAACTGGTGAAGTGCAATAAAATAAAATTTTATTTAATAAATAAGAGAAAATTTGCATTACCATTTTACTAATAAAAATGTCTCGGTTTAATCTTCGATTTCTGCATGCCCGAAAAAGTCGTCAATGTTGTAATCAGAAGTATGTTGCCAATTCCTTTAAGTTAACGTAGTTCAATTTTAAAAAAATTGTCTATTGGATGTTTAAAATTTGATAGGTCTAGTGGTGATTTAGGAAAGGGGGGAGGGCTTTTCTCAGCTTGAGGTTGGGGGAAAGAGTCATGCAAATTAAAGTAAAAATAAGTTATTGTCTTTTAATATCTTTTATATTCTTTTAAAATGTTGCCCTTACAAAAAAAAATTACAATAAATATTCTAATAATTTCTTATTTAATTAAATGAAACTGTATTTTTAACGTATTTATAACAAAACATCACTTTGTTATAACAAGGAATTATATTGTTATAATACTTTTAAAAACTATAACACAAATTCAAAGACAATGAATGGACTTACACTATTTTATCTGGTAAATATTAAAAAATTACGAAAAAATTTTTATAAGTAATTTTTAATTAAATAAAAAATTAATTAAATGCTTTTTATTGCCACCAGATGGCACTAACAATTGTTTATTAAAGAATTACGAATAGAAAATAACATCACAGCTCTTTTCGAATCTGACACAGTTTTGTTATTTTTCTTCTATTTTCTTTTTTATTATGGTTTGCATTTATTGCCTCTTTTTTCGATCATTATTTAATGTTTAGGACTCGCGATTAAATTGGTTTTTGATATGGGTTTTATATAGAATTCCGAATTCCACGGAAAAGTTTGCCGGCAGTTTATTATTGATGATGTTTACTAACTTATTTCTTTGATCTGAAAGAATTAATAAGTTTTATTTTTTGAAGCCGAGCAACTCTGGATTATATGTGCTAGCATTTATATAAGATTATACATAATATATAAGCGCAATTGTTCGCTATAGTACAAATAATAAAATAAGAAATTTTGAACTATATCACAGAAAAATTTAATCTAACATTCTTCTTATGAATATAAACTACATTATACACCCAGAAAATATCAGACATCGTAAAAATTAATAAATTTTTCATCTTTTGTATAACAAATCATAATAACTTTTAATAATGATTAAATCATTTTTTTTAAATAACTTTCGAGTATTTAATCATCTTTCGTTTGCCCAAATAATTAATTCTGGAAAGAGGGGGAAAAGGTGATAAGGGAAATTTATAGAATTATATTCCATTTTAATAATAATGATAATAATAAAATTAAATGATGTTAAAATATTAGTTATTTAGACATTCAGTTAATATTAAAATTTTTAACAATTGTTTGTTAAAGAATTACGAGTAGAAAATAACATCACAGGTCTTTTCACATCTGACACAGCTTTATTATTTTGCTTCTGGTTTTATTATCGTTTGCATCTATCATTGCTTCTTTCGATTATTAACAGGTGAGCTGAAAAATTCATAGGATGGCACATAGATGGCGCTACTAGTATTAAATCCATATGATTTTTAGTTAGCCCTAACCTTCAAAAGACACGTGTATAAATTTGACAGCTGTTGCACTATTAGTATGTGAGCTATAAGCATTTTTAGTGAAGTTATAGCATTTTTAGTGTTCATCACGTGCAGTCCACTCGGCTGACTGTCGATTGGACACCGGTGTGAAATGATGGAGCCATGTTTCATCCATTGTCACATATCGACGCAAAAATTCGGGTTTATTACGATTGAACAGCTCCAAACACTGCTTAGAATCATCAATTCAGCTTCTTTGGGGCTTCGTCCTCGGTGCTCATTTCGTCTCGTTTAAATTTAGCAAACCACTTCTCTACGGTTGATTTTCCTGGTGCAAAGTCCGAATAATGTTTATCAAGCCAAATCTTAGCTTCAATAGTATTTTTGTTCGCCAAAAAGCAATGCTTTATTAACACACGAAATTCCTTTTTATCCATTTTTTCAAACTAACAAAAGTTGCTTCACTAAAAATGCTATAACTCACATACTAATAGTGCAACAGCTTTCAAATTTATGCATGAGTCTTTTGAAGGTTAGCGCTAACTAAAAATAATATGGATTTTATACTAGTCGCGCCATCTATGTGTCAGCCTACGAACCTTTCAGCCCACCTATTATTGTCCTTCTTTTATTGGCTGGTGTCAAGTTTCGTTATTTTTAATTTAATAAGTCACACGATAGCTAGTCTGTTTCAAATCCATTTAAAGTCAGGAAATTATATACGTCCATTTTCTAAATCCTCCCAAATTTTTTAAAAAATTTCAAATTAAGACATCATTGTGTGTTAAGACATTAATGTGGTTTCTCCATAACGATCATAAAAGTCAATGTCATAGAAATGTGTTGCTCAGAACTGCAATGACTGCAAATAAAATACGTGTATGTGTTAAAATTTTAGTGTAAGGATACACAAACTATTATAATTCATTAACAATTGTTTGTTAAAGAATTATGATTGAAAAATAACACCACAGCTATTTTCACATCTGACACAGTTTTGTTATTTTGCTTCTGGATTTATTATTGTGTATACGGCCTATACTAGACCTATAATGGTTTCAAGAAGAGTGCCACTATATACAAATTTCTGAGAAATTTGTTATAATAGTTAAGTCAAATATTACAGAAAAAAAAAAATAATGTGATAAAAAATAAAATGAAACGCACATTGGGTTTGTTCATTCTTGCATTTAAGAGAAACATGATTCTGGAGTATCCTAGCGATTTCTTCATTATTTGGGCATATATTTGAAAGGCAAACTCTCGCGTGTGAATTTTCAACGTCAATACATTAAAGATATTCTTTCTTTTTACACTTAATTGTAGCGAGAATAGAAAATATTAATTCGCATAAATAGGACGTCGAAAATTATAATCAATATTTTCAAATCGTTTTTACATATAGGCAAGCATTCTTCTTTTATAGGAAACCATAAGATTTCAAGAAAAAATTCCTTATGTTTATTCGTTAATCTACGGTCAATGGATATAACTACTAGTTCTTCTTCATCAGTTAATAGAGAGTTTTTTGCATAACGTTTTTTTATCGTCCGATATTTTTCTTCCTAGCGCGCATGCTCATAGGAAATATTGTACCTACTGCGCATGCATATCTGTAATGCTGCATTACTGAGCTATGCGCTAGGAAGAAAAAAATATCGGGCGATAAAAAAACGTTATGCAAAACTCCCTATTGTCCTCAGGTTGCTAGTTACAGATGGTGGAGTCTCGTAGGATTCAATTGGAATTTTTTTAATATAGAAAATCACATAGACGCTAACTCTTCCAGTAGCCAACCATGGAAGTTATAGCTTCTACTAACATTCTTTGGCATCTTATAGTTTGGCCCTTTTATGTGAATAAAAAAAACAAAAAGCAATGAGCAAGGTTATTTGTTTATAACGAAAGCTGCCTTTGAACAGGAAAACTAGCAAGAAAAAAAGTAACTATATTTATTTTTATATCTGGATATATATTACTTTCTCTATAAGATTTCAGGTTGCACCCAGTAGAATCTGGGTGCAACCTGAAATCTTCTAGGGCACACTTTTTAACGAAGGGTGCGCAGTAGATCTACCTTCCTGTGGTGCACCTGGTAACACTTTTTAGTGGCTAAAAGATCTACAACTTGGCATTATGTCTTCCTTCCCTCACTTTGATACTCTTCGAGTCCTACAGTGGAATGCCGGTGGACTGTCTCAATCCAAGCGCGCAGAGCTTTTGCTAACTCTGTGTGGGAGGGATATTGATGTCTTTATTATTATGGAGGCTAATTTGACAACTGACTGCCTGCGAAACCATCTTTACAGACTCAAAATTGTTCCTTCCCCGATATGCACTTCTGGAGAGGCCATGGGATATTGGGAGGCTAGAGATATGTTAGATTAATGAACTCTGTTGCAGCTTTTTTTGTTGTATTCTCTGTTCTTTTTTTTTCGTTGTTCTTTTTATTGCTGTAATTGTTCATAATCTGCCGTTGGAAATAAAAAAATAAAAGAAAACTTTTTAACGAAAGCTGCCATTGAACTGGAAAAGCGACAAGAAAAATAGTTTCTATACTTATTTTTATAACTGGCCACTTATTACTCTGGAATACTACCGAGTGCACCCGGAAAACTTCTAGGGAGCCCTCTTTGAGAACAACTGCCCTAGAGTAAGAATAAAATTTAGAGCGCTCCTCTATTCTGAAGGAACAGGAAGTTTTGGCGAACAACTTCAGTCCTTTTCTTACAAGAATGGGGGTTTACAAGAAAACGTAAACATGTTACGAAGCGATTCTGAAAATTCCGAGAAATGTCTGGAATTTTTTCCTCAAGTCATATATTTATTTAACTATGGGCTTACTAAAGATAAATAGATATAAGAAAGGTTATTTGGCTTACAAGTCGGATAATTTTGTTTGGAATATAATAACCATTTTAAAAAGTTCATATAAATAAATATTTTATTTTTTTTTACATTTTTAGGGGAAAAAAAAAAAAATTACACAAATTTTTTTTATATTTATAATAATTTTTTATGCAACAAAAAAATAAAAAAAAAAAAAAAAAATAATCACGAAAATAATTAATATTTAAATTTCTTCTTCAAACAAAAATTTATGTCTGAAACTTTCTTTTTTCCCCAAAAGTTTTTATTACCAAGGTAAAATATCAAATTATTTCATTCGATGATTTATAATGAGCATAGCAGTGAAATTTCACGAACAATTATAAATATTTTTTTGCAGTATTTCATTACCGTATTATGAACTATGATAAATTCTTTTTATTTTTAATGAGAAGGCAAGAATACAAAAATTATACCAACGAGATAAATAAATAAGTAAATAAACATATAACAATTGGACGTAGATACAAAACAATACTAGATAATACGTTTTTCTAAATATTTATCTGTCAACAATGACAGGACTCATTAAAAAATAATATTTAAGAAAATTCAATCAATATCTATGCAATCAACATCGATTTCTCCACCAAGTATAGTTATACCACAGATAGCATGGAATGGTATCCGGTTTAACGGCGAAAACGGATGATCGATTATTTGTTAGGGATATTAGTGGAGTATACTAGTTAGTACATAGTATATATACTAGTGGTTATACTAGTTAGGGATACCATACACAAAGCTGCTTTGAATGGAAAAATTATAATAGTTAATGTGAAATTGTTTTTATCTAGTTTTTCCTTTAATATCACGTTATCTAAAAATTTAATTATTAAAAATTAAAATTCCCTTTATTGCAACTAGGGATTGCAATACCGGGATACCGAATACCGGTATTTTGGCCATTTGTACAATTTTTGTAATACCGGCATTCACAAGTTTAAATACCGTTTTTTCTGTATTTATTAGAAATTTAGAATTCTTATCTGTGAAAGAATTTTTATGTGTGAAATTATTATTCTTATCTGTTAATTCTTATTCAGAATTCTTATCTGAAAACTAGAAATTCTTGTCTGTGTAGGCTATAGTTGCGAACAAAGTGTGTAATATTTCGATAGTGTTTAAATTGGGGAGTTTGTTATTCACATTGTATTTGCATATCATACTTTGGAGTTCAAAATATTTTCAGATTTATTATATATATATATTCATAAATAATACCCCATAATAATGAATAAGAATAACTTTAAAGAGCATAAAAAATCAGTTGATAATGCTTCGGTTTATATTTTTTTGTTATGTTTTTTGTAATACCACAGACTGAATAATGATATTTACATTTTTTTGTTATTTAAATGAATAAGATGTTCCTTTACTTTTTTGTAATTCTTTATATACTGTTATAATTTATAAGTTACACATTTTTTTGTGATATTTACACTATGTAACAAAACGGGCAAATAAAACAAAAAACACCTGTGTTTTGTTTCTTTTTCTAAAATTTCTACTACCGGTATTCCGGTATTAAGATCTAAAAAATACCGAATACCGGTATTGAACTTTTGGTCCGATATTGCAATACCTAATTGCAACTAAATTCCCTCTTACATGACATTTCTGTCCCTATGACGGCGCACTTTTTTTTCTTTCGCCTGACTTGGCCACTAGCCAAGTTTCTACGTGATCGGTAGTCGGACTATATTTCTCTTATTCTGAAGACGAGATGATTTCGCAACAAATCCTTTCGTCCCAATTTTATCTTCATTCGATGATAGATGGCGCCACAAGCAATCTGAAAACTTTTAATTGTTGTTTCTTCATGAATTTAAAATTCGAAAACTTTTTTAAAAAAATATTCGAAAAAAAAAAAAGTTTTAGAGCTTTTAAATGGTATATTGATTGTTATAATAACTCAGAAACGTAAAAAAAAATTATTTAAATATTAGCTGTTCTGCATTCTTTATTTTTTAATGAATGCTTCATTAGTTTATAAATAAAAGCAATTTTACTTCTCAATAACATCGGTAACATCTAGTTAACATCGGTAAGTCAATCTAAAACATAAATATATTTAGATTTTAGAACTATTTTGGCATATCCTTTACTTAATTTTTTTTCCATCGATTAAATACAATTTTTTGGTTTTAGAAGGAAAACAACATTTTAAAAAAAATTTAATCAGTCTTGTATTTTAATTTCTGAAATCTGACCGTTTTTCAAAAACTTATGATTTGTTTTTTTGTCATACTATCTTTCATACACATTAGATCTCCTTCTAAAATGACCAGTAGAATATAATAAAAGTTTTGCAGACATTTTAGGAAAATTTATTTTTATATTTAAGCACAAAACTAATTTGTTTATACTGGATATATTATTAAAATATATGTATAATCAAAATGTATAGTATTCATTAAATCAGAATATTTGGTCTAAAGGCTACATTGACTTTTTCACTAAGTGTGTGACTATACTAGCACACTGTAAATATTTTAAAATCGAAGCAAATAAAGAAATGTTTGTTAACATCGCTGTGGGAACATGTAGCTTACACAATATACTCAGAAAATAATTTCCCAAAATGCTCAATTTTTATTATATAGGTTGCATTTACAAAGAGAAACTAGGATAATATTAAAAAGAGAATAAAAATAATGTTTTCGTCTATTTAAAATCTTTTTTATTACAGTTAGAAAATACGTGTCTTCAGACACAATATAAAAATGTGAAGAAATCCAAATTAGAAGGCAAATATTTTTCTAGTCAAATTTTTTAAATTAGAGCAAATTTTTCTCTTTTTATTTTGAATTCGAAATTTCTCGTTTTGTTTCATAATTTTTCATTTCAGTTTATTATTTCATAGCATACTTTATTTATTTATTTATTATTTTTTTTGAGTAATAATAATTTAAAAATATCAAAAAATCTAATGCTATCTATGCGGCTAACGTTCTAGAAGTCTCAGGTTTGGGGATATTTTGTAAGTAATTAAGCGAAGTTTTTAATAATGTAAATGAATTAAATATTTGTTCTGATAATGATTAATTATTAAAATTTTGCTTCCAGTGAAAAATATATCCTTTATTTTTTCAAACTGAGCAATTTTTTTCCCAAGAACTAGAATTCTGAAATAACATTGTGCTTGTGGTTTTATTCTCATAATCCTGCATCTGTTTTATACCTAATCTTTGATAGACAGCACTGTCATCATTATAATGGACTTGACAATATTCTGAGAATAAAAGCACAGACCACACTATAGTTTGTTATTCATATAGACTAGCGTGCAAGAGTCTTCTGGTCCGAATCTATTGGGGGTGAAAATTGCAGTCAATGATTTCAGAAAAGAAAAAAGAAAACAACAGGACGTCTATGACAGCAAGTGTAATGTCTCACAGAGACAGTAGTGCTGCCTGGTGATGGGGAGTTTCTTGGTTTTTCAGCTATAAAACACTCAGATGCAAGGCAGGTTTTTCTCTCAGGAGGCAATCCCGTCCCCTTTCCAGGGACTGTTCGTCCTATACCATGTGTCCTATACTATGCGAGGCAGGTTCTCCTATTAGAAGGGAATACCGTCCCCTCTCCAACTGTCAGGGACTATTCGTCCTATGCCATGTGTCCTATACCATGCGAAGCAGGTACTCCTCTCAGAAGGCGATACCGTCCCCTTTCCATATGCCAGAGACTATTCGCCCTGTACCAAGGGTTCTCCTCTCAGAAGGCAATAGAAGATCGAGGTCAAAAGGGAGGATATCACTCCATTGTATTGGTCAGCATTTTTTTCTGATTGAAATTTCATAGAACATGTGTTGGATGCTTTGGGTAGACGCCTTTCTGAATGTCTGTATTACTGGAGGATACCGAACAATCGAAACAGGTATTCATTGAAGAATGGGCTCATCTATCTCAACAATTGTTAAATAATTTGGTGTTGAATACGAAGTGAAGGTGCTATGAAATAATTGAAGTTAAGGGAGTTCATATCCATTAATAAGAGGCTTCTGTTTGTTGTTCTCCCTCTCAGATAGACAATTATTTGTACTCTTTCAATGAAGTCTTTTAACTTGTTTCCATGTCTGTATGCGTCTTATTCATTTTTGTTCAAGTATGTTATTTTTTATCTTTTAAGTACAATGAAATACACAAACAAAGTTCGTTTAAATACGAAAGCGATATTGTGAGATAAATCTTATGCTAAACAAATAGATGGAACACGGCGTTACCCATGTTTGGTAAATACACAATAATTTTTAATTTAAAAAATTTCACTAGAAAAAAGGGTACTTACGTATTAACGGTACCTTGGCGACATTTGCCCCAATAAAGAGCACACACGACAACCGCAGCTACAGATTTGGCGCCAATCTACACTTAAAATTTTTGTTCCAAATAATAAAATATATATGAAACACTTCATTTAAAATCAAAACGCTTTCAAAATATTTTTATTCCAAATAATAAAGATTGGCGACACTTAAAAACCGCCAAATCTGTCGCCAAAGTACCGTTAATACGTAAGTACCGAAAAAAGAAAGTACTCAACAAGTTATATCATTTCATATCTCTACGTGATTGTGGCAATAATAAAGGTGTAAACATTATATCTAATCTTTATCATACAAGAACAGTTGAAAAAATTAAAATCAAAATTTTAATTAAAAAAAAAAAGACATTAAAAGAAAAATGTACGATAATATATGAAAATAAAACGGTAAAATTGTAAGTACAACAAATCAAAATATGTAAAAATATTAAAATAAATAAAAATTAAACAATAAACATATAAGAATTTTAAATGAGAGTTAAGAACTACGAGTGTAAATAAGATCATATGCAAGATTGCGATTCATTTCCGCTTCACGCCAATTCCGCATTGTCGTTAATTTGCTATCAAAATTTACAACCTGTTTAATTATGAAAGTAGAAATAAGAATTCATTCCCGATCTTTTTGTTTTACACCAAACAAAGATTTATTAAATTCAGTGAAAAAAATCAGACTTCTCATCGTCATAATTTTTAACTTATGAACAAACAAAACCTAATTTATTTTATTATCAAATTATTATCATAATAATATTTTGCGAATATTAGGCAAATGTTAGATAAATGTTAGCAAATGATTTTTCTTGTTTTTTTTCCAATACCGAAACAATATTTGCTTACGATCTTTAAAATAATAACTTCAAAAAAGCGATTACGTTTTTTTTTAAATAAAAAATTACTACTACAATTTTTTGTGTGATTTTTGGTAACGAACCAGATTTAAAAAAAAAATAAAATAAAATAAAATAAAATATGACGTTAGTTTTATAGTTTTGAATTTATAAGGAATAAAAACTGTTGGAGTAAACTGACTAATCCAACATGAGCGAGAAATTGCCAAATCTGTAAACTCTTTTTATTCCATTAACGCATTCTATCACAATGTAGATACATACAGTCTGAGTAAAAACTTTAAGGCCAGTAGACATTTTTGAGAAAATGGAAACATTTAAACTGAGGAATTAAAATACCATTTGATTCATAATTATTGAGCTTAAATAAAAGTAAAAAATGTAGAAAAATTAATTTGCAAATATTTTATTATTAGAAAATATTACAGAACACACAGATGAATATTTGAGCCTGAGTAAAAACTTTAAGGCCAACATAGAAAATAACATATAAGAAAAAAATTACAAATTCTTAGAAGGTTGTGTAGGAGCCATTATTTCGAATTACTTCAAATATTCTTGTTTTCATGGATGAAACGAGTTTTTGACAAAGGGTGGGGTCGGTTTTATACCATTCATCTTCGATAGTAGATTTCAGCTCTGTTGTTGATGTAAAATGTCTCCCATTTGCATAAACTCTTCTTGCTAAGTCAGCCCAAAAGTTCTCGATTGGGTTGAGGTCAGGTGATCTAGCTGGCCATTTAACAGTTTCAACATTGTTGACTTGGAACCAATTTTTTGTGCTGTTACTCGAATGGATCGGTGCATTGTCTTGTAGATATTTCCAATTTTCTCCAGCAAGGCATTCAGCATTTGGCAAAAGATGATTTGTTAGAACATTTTGGTATCCTTGTGAATTCATTCTACCTGAAACGAATGCAATTGAGCCCCACACCATTGTAAGAAAAACAGCCCCAAGTCATGACAGACCCTCCACCTAATTGGCGCTTGGAGAATATTTCTTTTTCATTTCTTATATCATGCCAGTAGAAATTCCAGCCATCTGGCCCATCCATATTCCATTTTTTTTCGCCAGAAAAAATAATCTCTATCCATTGGTTGTCCCAGGTCATGACTTTCTGGCCAAAGTTCAAACGCTCTATTTTGTGTCTCTGCAGTAACTGAGGCTTAGTCAATTTTGTTGTATAAGTGTACTTTCCAGACCTTCTAATTGTGTTATAAATCGTCTTTCGACAAACTTTTAAACCTGTCGTCGGAATTAGTTTCCTGGTTGAGTACTTTCCAGTAGATGCAAGTTGGCAAACTCTTCTTTCATCACGCGAAGACAAAGCTTTAGGTCTTCCCCCAGTATTCTTTTTACCATAATTGTCTTTCAATTTTAAAAAATTGTTGACTACAGTCTTTAATCTTCCTATCTTTATCACAATAGCACGACTACTCATTTCTGTTGAAGACAAAGCTTCGATCTGTCCTCTTTCATGATCAGTTAACTTCTTACCCTTCGCCGTCTTCACAAAGATCACCAATACTTCGAAGAAACGGATGACAAATATGAAAATTGCAGCGTTGTCACAAGCTAGTAGTTGCAATGGTAATTACACGATTATATTATATTTATTTTTAAAAAATGACTGGTGGCCTTAAATTTTTTACTCAGGCAGAAATACTAACTTTGTAAATAACCACATGTTTCTCATAATTATGTATTTACAAATTATGTCTATAGCATTTATTTCTTATCAATGAACTTTAATAATTAATATTATTTGAATCCCTTTTATTTTATTTTACATTTTCTCAAAAATTTTTACTGGCCTTAAAGTTTTTACTCAGGCTGTAATTGTTCTTCATGTACATGTATCATAACTGTGTGTATTATACCATCTAATAAAACAAATTTAATTGTATATCAATAGAATTTTTTAATTGAACTAAACTTATCATGAAATAAATAATTTTTTTCTTCCCAGTTGAGAAATGAATTAAAAGTATCTTTGCCTCGCCATGTTGGCTGCATGCTTTTTATTTTTTATTTTACATGCACTTATGTTTCATTATGAATTAAATCGGAAAAGAAAAATTCTGCTTCTTTTGTCATCACAATAACCATTTTAGATCAGAATGTTTTTATCTAAAACTACAACACAAGCAGAAAAATGAATCACGCCAAGGCGATAATCACTACGCCAATTAAGCCAACGCGAATTTGCACACTCAGCGAGAAAGTAAATCTTGCAACCCTGCTGCACCTACTAAATATAGAAAAAATAAGAATATAATACAGACATTGAAGATCGTCGTATCAACAGTATATTCGATCGGCGCCAACCTCATTAATGAGATAGCTATAGAATTAAATACTCAAAACAAGAAAAATAAACCTAACAAAAGTTTCGTCACCGACAGTGGAGCTGAAATCAACAACAAAAATTACTTTACAGATCTCAAAGAGGTGTTTACTTCTAATATTAAATCGCAGATGGCTCAGAAATAAAAATAAAAGGAACTGAAAACGCTTTTTTCAAAACAAAGAATCCTAAACAAAATGTTACAGAGGTCACATTATCGCAAGCACTATATGTCCCTAATTTGATAATTGTAAAGAAAATAACTGATAAAAGCCTAACGATTAATTTGGTAGGAAATAAATTTGTGATCACAAAATATGATAAAGTTCTTCTGGAATATTTGCCATAAATGACCTATACCAGTTCCAACCGATACAAACAAATAATGTGTCGTTGAAGCATACGGCTTTATTATGCACAAATAAAAATTGCTTTCAATAGGCATAGATGTTTAAGTCACAAAATTAAAGATGCTATAAAACAAATTGTAAATTTAAAATTATCTGATGGGATCCTATTAGATAATTGCAAACATGATACCGCATATACAGATTGTATAAAATGTAAAATAACTAACATTCTTTATCCTAAGGAATAGAAATTTAGAGCGTCCATATATAAAAATAAATATAGCAACTCTTTTTCTTGTAAGTTTTTTCGTTCAAGGAATGTAAATATAATTAACTAATAACAAACATTTCAAACAATTAATAACAAACATTTCAACATAACAAATAATTAACATTTCTGGTTGCTTTGTTTCTTGTTTCTTCACATGAAAAGTCGCCAAACAGCAATAATGCGCCAAAGAAGGTTTTCGAGAAACTAGAAGCAATAACACCATGCTTAGTTACTAGGAGAGCTAGTAGTCCATATAATTTTCAATATTAAAAATTTTTCCATTGCAGCCTATGAGATTCCGCTGTCTGTAAGTAGTAGTCAGTAAAATTGACCATTTCAATATATAGGTGAGAGGCGTTAGTAGTGGATGTATTATTCTTGTGTATATTATTTATTTTGAAAGTGTTGGAAGTGGATGTTATGTGCATATTATTTAATTTCAGATAAATACATTCAAATGAAATTTATAGATTTCTCAAAAAAGAAGCGTGATATTGAAAAATCGGGTTCTGTAAGCGAGCAAAAGTTAAATGCCAGTAAAAAAGCAAAATTGCGGCCTTCTCCAAATAAAATGAAATTTTTTAAAACTTTTCGTTTCCCTTGGACTGGAATTGAAGATCATCCTTTGCCGATATGTTTAATATATAGATGTAAAATGGTAAATGAATCATTATTCCCAATAAATTGAGTAAACATTTTATAACTATATATTATAATTTACAAGATAAATTTGTAAGTTTTTCAGGAGAGAGAGATTGTCTGAATAGCAAGCAAAAGCAGCAAATATATTTTCCTCAATGTATTGAAGAGGAAAAGCATGTCGCATAAAGCATTTTGTTTGCATTTCAAATGTATACCCAAACGTCGAAGAGTTGGCTTTTGTTTCGTAAAAATACAAGAATGAATAAACTTAGGATATTTTATATTTTTTATTGCATTTTTTTCTGCAATATTTGACTTAGTTATTATAACAAATTTCTGAGAAATTTGTTATAATAACGCGCCCGATAATAAATGCGACCGATTTCAGAAAATTTGAGAACCACTGCACTAGACCAACTTACACAAGTTCATAGAGGCATTTAACATTGTAATATCTGTGTTTCAGCATCCTGCAATGCAGTTAAGACTTTTTCGAATGTATAAACTTGCAATAAAGCGATCTAGTTAGAAATGAATTGTTGTTAATTTTAAATACCGGGAACTTTTACATGAGTCCATCGTCACTAGCATACAGATATGTAACAGATTTAGTGTTATCTTTTTATTCCAGAAAAATCATTCTATCACAATGCGCATTCTAACGCATTCTATCACTATGTGTCTTCCCCTCTTAGATGTAGATATATAATTGTTTCTCGTGTACAAATATCATTATGTACACGTACATTATTATATGTACAATGTATTATATGTACAATTATAATATGGCGTACCATATTATAAATCAATTTTGAATGTATATCGACAAGAATTAGACTAAGCTATCATGAATTATATAATTGATTTTCTTTCAGTAGGAAAATAAATTAAAAAATATCTTTTTATCTCCAGATAGGATACTTGTTTTTTCTATATTTTTCTAAAAGACAACTCTGTTACCGAGCGTTACTTCTAACATAAACAAATACGAAAGCACGAAACCTTTGCTTTATAACCTGAACTCATTTTCTTTCGTTTTATTTTTTATCTTTCTTTTCCTGTTTCTGGAACCCTTTTATAAATAAACTTGATAATATTTCTATAGACAGCCTTGCATAAAATATCAAAATCAATTTTAAAATATTGATTTAGTGAATCTTCAATCGAAAATTTGCCTTTCATTTTGCCCGAAGAATATGTTGTTGAGCATGACGAACTAACAAAAGTTTCTTTAGATGACGAAATGAAAGCAAAGGTTTTATTGAACTTTTATTTAATAGAACTTCAATTTTATTAAGAACTCCGGAAAATGCTGGAATCATACTAAGAGAGTGTTTACTGAACAACAGCTCGATGGAATTAACGTCATTTCAAAACAACTAGAAGGAAATTACATTTTAAACATCTCCATCTGAAAAACCTGCTGGAAAACTTCCACTAATTTAAGACAGTCACATAAAGATTATCTGTAATACTTGTAGGAATACCATACGTTTGAATGAATATACACTGAAGTGACAAAAGTCATGGCATAGCAATATGCAAATTTTCAGATGGCAGTAGCATCGCGTAGAACAGGTATAAATGCGCAGTGCTTTCGCAGAGCTTTCATTTCTGTTCAAGTTATTCATGTGAAGAGGTTTTGACGTGATGATGACCGCACGACGGGAATTAACAGACTTTGAACGCGGAATGTTAGTTGGAGCTAGACGCATGGGTCATGCCATTTCGGAAATCGTTAGGGAATTCAACATTCCCAGATCCACTGTGTCAAGAGTGTGCCGAGAGTATGAAATTTCAGGCATAACATCCCACCATGGACAGCGCAGTGGTCGACCGCCTGCACTTAACGACCGAGACCGGCGACGTCTGTAAAGAGTCGTAAATTCTAACAGACAAGCAACACTGCGTCAAATAACCGCAGAAATCAATGTGGGACGTACAAGGGACTTGTCTGTTAGAACTGTGCGGAGAAATTTGGCTTTCTTGGGCTATTCCAGCAGAAGACCGACTCGAGTGCCTTTACTGACAGAACGACATCGCTTGCAGCGACTCTCGTGGGCACGTGAGCATATCGGTTGGTCCCTAGATGAATGGAAAACCGTGGCCTGGTCCGATGAGTCACGATTTCAGTTGGTAAGAGCTGATGGTAGGGTTCGAGTGTGGCGCAGACCCCACGAAGCCATGGACCCAAACTGTCAGCAAGGCACTGTTCAAGCTGGTGGTGGCTCCGTAATGGTGTGGGCTGTTTTTTCATGGCATGAACTTGGTCCTCTGGTGCGACTGGACCGAACATTGACTGGAAATGCTTATGTTCAGCTACTTGGAGATCACTTGCAGCCATTTATGGACTTCATGTACCCAAACAACGATGGGATTTTTATGGATGACAATGCGCCACGTCACCGGGCCACAACTGTTCGCGATTGGTTTGAAGAACATTCTGGACAATTCCAACGAATGATCTGGCCACCTAGATCGCCCGATATGAATCCCATCGAGCATTTATGGGACATCATCGAGAAGTCTGTTCGTGCCCAAAATCCTGCACCATCAACGCTTTCACAATTATGGACGTCTATCGAGACAGCATGGCTCAATATTCCTGCAGAAGACTTCCAACGACTTGTTGAGTCCATGCCACGTCGAGTTGTTGCACTTTGCCGGGCGAAAGGAGGGCCGACACGATATTAAGAGGTATCCCATGACTTTTGTCACTTCAGTGTATATGAACTAACAAGCATGACGAACTAACAAAAGTTTCTTAAGATGATAAAATGGAAGCAAAAGTTTATTGACCAACAGGAAAAAATGAAACTTCAAGTTTATTAAGAATTCAGGAAAATGTTGGAATCATAGTAAGAGAGTGTTATTGAACAACCCAACAGAATTAGTGTCATTTCAAAACAACTAAAAAGAAATTACATTTGAACAACCCCATCCGAAAAACCTACCGGAAACCAAGGAGCATTTATTTTTCACGAATTTAAAACGGCCACATAAAGATTATCTGTAATATTTGTAGGGACATACATTCGAATGAATATATACATTCAGGACATACATTGTGATTGTTTGTTATCAACAACTTTTTTCTCCTAGAAAAATAATGATAAGAATGTAATTATAATTATCTTTTAAGATAAGACTCTTTAAGAAAGATTTTTAATATTTAAGAATTCATTTTCACTAAAGCCGTTTTTTACATCAGGAACCTCTGGTTAAAAATTTAAGAGAGGGGCTTATAAATTCAAGGGGCTTTTCAAATGATTATCCAATAAATTTTATATACTCCATTGAAAGTAAAAAATGATCAATGAAAAATTAAATCAGCTATTTGTAAAATAGGAAAAAAAAAAAGAGATCATAATCTAAAGTAGTTTATTATTTTTTAAATAATCATTTGCATCAATTTTCATTTACATCAATAATCATTTGCATCAATAATCATTTACATCAATAATCATTTACATCAGTTTTTGTTTTTTCTAACTTTAAAATTTGCTATGAAATAAGATGCGTTGGTAAATATATCATATTTTATAAGCATATTTTTGTGAGATATGTATTTAGATAAAAACGTGAGATAATATCACTTTATTCTCAAATAGCATAAGTTCTTAATTAAGAAGTTGTTACAAAAGATCTGACAGATATAACAAAAAGCGAGGGACACAAAACGCAGTAACTGTAATATTTTTGTTGGTTTAGAATGCCGGTTTTTTTTTATCTAAGTCCTTTATCACTGCTATAAAGAATCAGATTCTATCTACGACTACTACATCTATCAGATTCAGAGTCACCCAGGATTCACCACGAGGGAGCTTCTGCACTGCTCCCACATTTTGCCACCTTACAACGGACAGCAATTTGCAAGTTTCTACGAATAGCCTAGGGATGATATCTAGGGATCCTCGCTTTCTCCATCAAGATCAGCCACATGCACACACACACACACACAGGAGAGCTGCCTTGGTACATGCTTGCCGTGTCTCTAGGTCACTCTGGCTCTTAACCACAAGAACATAAGTGTGGGAGAATAATATCATGATGTTAGCGTTGCCATTTTTCCTGTATGTTAGGTATTAAATTTGATTAGTATGATTTTTTCCTTCAGAAAAGGTTGAAATGGTTCAGAATTTGATAAAAAAATTAATCAAAATATTGTTCATCGCTAAGCGCTGCTTTTCCCCATCTCTCTAGCAAAAGACAAATTTCTCGTAAAAAGAACTTCCTCTTTTGAGACTATGCACAAATCAAGCCAATTTTTGATTTCTGAAAAAGGATAGAAGTGCTGCTCAAAGAAGCCATGCGTCAATGATCGAAACAAGTGGTAATCAGAAGGAGGAATATCTGGAGAACAATGTCGGGTGAGGTAGGACTTCCCATTGAAGCGTGTCCGAATAATTTTTGACTTACTTCGCAAACATATGGCCGAGCACTGTTAAGTTGAAAAATGAGTTTATCGTGTTCTTCCTCGTATTCTATCCGTTTTTTTTAATGATCTACTCAAACGCATCAGTTGCAGTCGATAACGTTCACCAGTTAAGGCTTCATTAGGTTTTAGCAACTAATGATTTTTTTCGACTGGCTAGAGCACTCATGACCTTCCGTATCAAAATCAGTGTCTTGCATCTCGCTACCGTTTAAACCAATTATAGCAAGTTCTTTCAGCTAGTGCGTGTTCCCTATAAGCTACCACATCAATTCGATGCGCTTCAGATGCATTTTTCTTCAAATTAAAACAAAAAAAAAAACTTTCTTCGAATGTTCTTTTTTTTTGGTACGACATATGTGTTCAAAGCTAAAAAAAAAATAAAATAAAATAAAAACTCTGTTGACACTTGAACGAAATTAGATATATTAAGCATAAAAACCTCTTGATGGATGTTTGACATGATGTAGTTGTCAATCTGATTCATCTAATAATAATTCGTGAGTTTTGTAATAGTTAAGCTATCTATTAGAAAAGGACACGAATTAAATTTTACAACTAATAATAATAATAATAATATTCAAATTCCATTGTACTTTGATGAAGCAACTGTTACGCATCAGAGATTTAGGTACAGTGTCTTTTTCCTATTTATAAAGCGTGGTTATTCAAGTAATTCATAGGTCATGTGCTCAGGCATTTCTGTATTGTAAATACTTGTTTTTGTGTGCTCTATTGCCCTTAACGCTTGTCACACCCATTTGAATCGCCATGTAGATACGGTTATCAGAACGCTTTTTCAATTTCGACCATTAGTTCACACTCTCCCTATATATATCTTGTTTAAATTTTCAATCGCTAATAAAATACTTTTTATTCATCCACTCAAGTTCAAATACATTTTTTTGAATTTGTAGTGGATGACACTTGATGTTAATACAGTTTTTTCAAATATTAATTCATTAATTAAATTTTATTAATTCATTTTAATTTATTAATTAACTTTTATTAATTAATTCTAAATATTACAGAACAAGACATTAACAAAAATTCAATAATTTTAAATACCTAAAATTCAATAATTTCCTGTTTAGGCTCAGTGGATTTTGCATTAAAAAAACCCCTTTGAATTTCTTGTAGGACACTGTGTATAATCGGTTGAAATTTTCATAAACTTATACTCCGTGAAATATACGTTAAAATCCTTAGAATTTCGTGATGCTGATTATAGGACACTGCAACCTAACCCAGCAGATTCTATACAACCTAACTCAGCAGATTCTAAGTTAAAAAAAATCTCATATACGTGGACGGTTTATAAGACACTACTGACAATAATGGATAGTTTTTTTTCGAAAGTTCTATAAAAATCGATTCTATAAAACCGTGATTGTGTTCTAAAATTCATGTCATGAAATTGGTGTGTAAACTGGTACACCATGTAAATCGGTGTTCTTAAAA
>BPLQ01006753.1:818843-850802 GCA_021605075.1 Caerostris darwini
GAACTACTTAATTGTTGATGACTGAACTACTTAATTGTTGATGACTGTAATATTTAATTGTTGATGAAATCAAAATTTAGTCTTCTTAAAAATAAAAGGTGTAGATATCGACTTTATTTTATGTTTTGTCTTCAACCATGATAATTTTTTTCATGTCTGGGTTTTCTAAAGATATTATTTCTATTATCTTACGTAAGATAAATTTTCACTATATCAATATATTTTATTTATAATTTTAGGATTAACTATTTAATAATTTTCTTCTTGTAACAACTAAGAAAAGTTAATCATTCACATTAAGAATGAAATTTTACATTCGTATTTAAAAAGTAATTTATAAATAGGATGGCGAGAGATGAGTTTTCTATGCTAATCAGGTATTTAAATAATTACGGACTAACCGCTACACTGAAAACAACGAAAAGTGTAGAAATTAAGAACAGGAACTCTCTAATTAGTCAGTCGACTACAACAGCGAAGAGAATTTAAAGCTTTTAGAACACAAATTCACATTTTAAACACTCTTTGAGAAGAGATTTCTTGCTGAAGTTTTCATTCTATTTTTAAATTTAATTTATAAAGTTGAATTTGTTATTAAGATTTTCTGACAATCTTAAATATTTCCTGTTACATTTACAATGACGTATTTTATTATAATCATGCAGTAATAAATTTATCATAATTAAAATTTATTTATTTACTAAAATAAACTATTTTACTAAAATATAAAACTAATTACTAAATGAATTACTAAATTATAAAACTATTTTACTAAATAAAATTATTCATTTAAAATAATTTATAAAATTATTATAAATGAATATTATATTTATTTTATTTTTAAAATGAAGATTTAAAACTAAAATAAATATATTTTATTTTCATTTTTTAATTAAAATATCGAATTTATTTTACTAAATGAAATAATACATCTATATATATATATATATATATATATAAAGTTATTGATTAATTAATTACAAATTTAAACAATTATATTCACATATTATATTACCTAAATTATCAAACTAACTACAATTGAATAAAATATATTTTAACATATATACTCTTGAAGAAATTCTTTTCTGAATAGTGGCAGTTAAAAATTAACATTTTCTGTTTTCAATCATCACTTTATATATACACTCAAGAGCCAAAACATTATGACCACCTGTCAATAACGAGTTGGTCCACCTTTGGCGCGCAACACAGCTTCAACCCGCCTTGACATGGATGCCACAAGTCCTTGGTAGATGGCCAGAGACAGATTGTACCAGATGTTTAAGCAACGGTCACACAAATCCGAGATATTGCGAATTGGTGATCTTTGAACTCTGAGATGCCGTACCAGGACATCCCAAATGTATTCTATCGGATTGCAATCCGGTGAGTTAGGCGTCCCGGACACTAAATGGAATTCAGCATCATGTTCCTGGAACCACTCCAACACAATTTTAGTCTTGTGACAAGGGGCGTTGTCCTGTTGGAACATTCCATTTTCAGCTGGAAAAACAGAGGCCATATAAGGGTGCAAATGGTCCTCAATGATGTTCAGATACCCTGTAGCATTCATGGTCTGCTCTACCATAACCACGGGTCCCAGAGACGCCCAAGAGAACGTCCCCCAAAGTATAATACCGCCACCACCGGCCTGTATATGACCTACTGTACATTGAGGGAGCAACTGTTCGCCTGGAAGACGGCGTATCCTGACACGGTCATCGGCGTTATGAATGACAAACCGTGATTCATCTGACCAGACAACTCTCTCCCGCTGATCCATGGACCAGTCACGATGTTCGCGGGCCCAGCGCAGGTGCAGTTGGCGATGGCGCTTGGTCAGCAAAAGCACACGAGTGGGACGTTTGCTGCGTAGCCCCATATCCAACAGTGTCCGCTGAACAGTGTGCTCCGATACTATTCTACTTGGCCCTGTTGTATTGGGCTGTCAGCTGAGCCACTATCTGGCCCCGGGTTTGCTTCACCATGCGAGACAGTTTCCGAAGACCTTTTTCTTTGATAGCGTGTGGATGTCCAACACCATGTCGTCTACTGCTGGTTTCACCGTCATTCATCCATTTTGCATAAGTACTAACAACTGTAGTACTAACAACTGTACAACTGTAATCGCGAACAACCCACGAGTCGTGCAGTTTCGGAAATACTTGTTCCGGGCCTTCGAGCCATTACAATCTGCCCTCTATCAAAGTCGCTTAGATCCGCACCCTTTCCCATCACACACAGAAGTAAGTGAAAGAATAATTCTTCAGACTCTCCAGCAGCAGTTAAATACCACTTCCACCTGATCACGTGCCTTCCACGTCATCCAGGCGAGTTCATTGCAAAATGTAGGGGTGGTCATAATGTTTTGGCTCTTGAATAGTCTTATTATTAAATTTAAATAAATGAAAATTTGTCTTCTCGGTTTTGAACAAATTGTTCTGAAATTTTTTGCTTTAGAAAAAATAATATTGCTATATTATAAAAATAATACAGAATTAATTCAACTTTATATAATAAAGCTGAATGAATGCTACTCTGCTATTACTTTTACTTTTTTTAGTTATTTTCTTATAGGCATATGAACTACAGGATGAAATGAAAATATTAAAAAAATATACAGATGCATGATTCAATTTTGTTGCTTAGAAGTTATTCAGAATTTGTATTGAAAAACGTAATGATGATTGAGGGAAAAGATTTTAATTTCTCCTCGCAAAAGATCAATTATTAAAATGTCAAAATGAAATGGATAACTTTGCCTTTAATAACAAGTATTTTTCAAAATAAAATAAAAAAAGACTATTCTAATTTCTACAGATATATCTGATCGTGAACTTCTTCATAGAAAATAAAGAAGTAAAATCACTCTTGCATAAATAAGTTTTGACTGTTTAAGCACAATGTGACTGTTATTGATTATCGACATTGTTATTGATAAATTGACAATATTTGTATCATACATTATGTATAGCCATGGAGAGTAATTACAAATAATTTAAAATTTCGTTAAAAAAATTTTCGCATTTATGAATGATTTTGGGTGGTTTAATTTTTCGAAAAATGTTGAGCTCACTTTAAAGGGTTCACATTTCGAGAACCACTATTTTAATCCAATTTTAATTAAAAAAAACCTAACATGCTATTTTCTCATTAACAATGGTTACAATAAGAAATATTTATTTGCGGTGAAACATTGAAGGATGATATAATAGTAAACGAAACAAATCAAGTGATTTGAGTTTAAATCAGTAGTTCCCAAACTGATTTGTCCTACAGCCCTCTTTTTAGAAAATAAAAATTATCATTTAAGATCTTAAGCGAACAAACATATAATAAAAAAATTTGTATTAATTTTTTCTGTTTTCAATCACAACATCTCATATATATCGTTTACATATGTATATATATATATATATATATATATATATATATATATATATATATATAAATAAATTAGCTTAGCTTTTTAATAACGATATATATATATATATATCGTTTTTTAATATATCTACCTATGTCTTAAAAATGGTGTCTCCAAACTACTTGCCCACCACAGTTTATTTTGATAACATTATAAAATTTACTATGTAAGGAAATCCTACAAAATAATAATTAGATTGCAGATAACTTTGCAGATTATTTTAACGAACAACATTAACTCCTTTAAAAAAATATTTTATCCATTTGCCGTATTGTGAATGCTATAAATGTCATGAACCTCTTCATACACTTCATAATTTTTATCTATGTTTCGAATAAAAATTAACGCATGAGCAGTATTAAAACTTCTGTTGGCTCTACCAGGGCCAAGGAGAACCAATCTAGGTGTCGATTTTTGTCAGACAATTGAGCTAACATATTTTTTGCAATATAATCTACTCTTGGAGTCGCAGTATTTTCTAACAAAAGTGATGTTTTAAAATAAATTAGCTTAGCTTTTTAATAATACACATTTCTTTTGCTGCTGCAATCATGCAATCCTTGATTAATCCATCGCTAGGAAATGTTTTTCCATGTTTAGCTATTGAATGAACCACGTGGAAATTAGCACGAGTTTCTGGTTCTTGTTCAGCATTTATTTTTTAAAACAACAGTTGCTGAGATTTTAACCTGCGTTTCAAAGATTCATATTATTCATTTCCAAATAGCCCCGAAACAAAAATTTGCACGTAATTCAAAACTACAGTGTATGTTGGTATGATTAGCTAGATCTTGGCCATTGGGATTGAGTGGAGGAATCAGCGTGGTCCTTAGGCTAAAAAGTTTGGAGACCCCTGTCTTAAAACATAGTTAATAAAAATATTATAAATAAGACTCCTTGAAGATTGAATTTATAAAATTTACTAAAACCAATCGTAGCAACATTTGCATTATATACAGAAATTGAAGGACAATATGAAAATAAGAATTGCGAATAATATTAAAAATAACCTAATGGCATTGCTATGACTCAATTGATCCTCGGTCAACAGTATTCTTACGATTCGCTATTTGTGACCGCACTAAATCCAAGTTCCACAAATTATGATGAAAAAAATGCAATTTTTCTTATATTTCACTTCCTTTTTTATGCATTCGTCGTTCCTTCTTTTTATTAAACGCCCCCCAAATGCATCCGAGGCTACTATCACCATCCTGATGGTTCCAATTTCTCCACTTTGGGAACCAGTAGTTTAAATAAACTAATTTTTGAGTTAAGAAAAGACGTAAATCTTTTTTTAAAGGTCAATTTTTACCCCTGGAAAAGTAGTTTAGCTTCAACGTGATCGTAGTGTTAAGTTTGAGTGTGAATAAATAGATAATAATTGGCAGTCTTCTTATCTTAAATCTAACTATTTCTTTGTTTTTGTTAACTTAAGAAAATGAATTTTGTATATTTTCTTTAACAATGGCTACACTGTTGTACTATTATTAATAATAGAGCTACAGGTATTTCACATAGAGTTACATTAATTTTTTTGTTCCCACTTTTTAAAATTACTTTAATATTCCGAGTGTTGCTCGAGATTTAAAATATCCTTCTTTTTCCTTTGACGTTTAGAACAAACAAAATTAATTCCAACGAATTTCAAATGATTAGAGGGAGGCAAAAAATTGTCGGTTACTGAAATACGTGATGCCATTTGAAAATATCTTCTTCCTGTCTTTTTCTTTTAACTTGCTGCTATTTTTTTCCTATTTTATTTTGCAGAATAATTTTCAAAAATGGAAGACGAGAGGGGGTAGGCCTTTTGGTAATATAAGCCGCGTATGAAAATATATATCTAATGATATCTTAGATGAGTATTTCAGAAGCTATGTGTTTTGAACTGACCAAGCGAATCTAAAAACAAGGAATTGCTTTTCTGTCTGAAGCACGGGGATAAAAAAAAAAATTGGGGAGGGAGGGGGGCCTTCAAAAACCCCACCCCAAATGCTGGACTACGAAATGTTCCCGAGGATGAAAAACACAATCTTCCTTTTGGATGGAAAAATATTGTATTTTTTTTCTTTTCCTCTTTGTTTGCATATTTTTCATTTTGAAGAGACGGTTCAATGCTGCTATTATCTTCCCATTGTCGTCGTCACCCTTCGCTTGTAACTACCGTAGGCCATGAAATTGATTTAGCTTTGTTTTTAGGTCGTTATTTTGGAAAGCAAGGGCTGCCAAATATGTTACGATGGATGGTAGGCACGCTTCAGGACACGCCTACGAACTCCCCCTTTTTTCCTTCAGAAGAACGAGAATTCAGAAATAAACAAACTGCAGAGAAGATTTCTTCAAATGTTGGTAATAACACTCATCAGCTCCGAGCTTCAGCAACGGACCGGTTTTTTTGCATGCTGGCCATCGTATTTTGGAAGTCAAGGGAATCGGGGGGAAAAAAAAGCCACAATAATAATAGTAGTAGTAGTACAGTAAAAGAAAAGAAAAGATAGAGGAAAACTTAACTAGTATTGGGTATTGTTTCAGACGCTTTTCTTTACCCTCCCCTTTCTTTCCAATTTATTCGGCAAATTTTGATTTCATGGAATGCTAACTATAGCAATATTGCGATAATGATGAAGGTAGCGGTGAAAAGGGAGGAGGAATTCAGACCTGAAATAAATGGACTGAAAATTATTTTAGCAGGAAAGGTAGAAGCTTGTTCTACCAGACAAAAGGCTTGCTTTGCTTTCGTTCCAAATTGTTGAAAGTTTTTGAACAATTGCGATTTTCTTGCCATTATTTTTTCCCGAAGGATAGATATTATGTTCCTAAGAGCAGATTAGATTATGAAAAGATTTTGGGAAAAGAAGTTCTAATTATAAAGCTTAGAAATTTAGATGTGGTTATCGCGATCATCGCTTTTGGAATGATTGAATTTTAATGTATTTTCATCAATTTACGTGTAGTTAATAATCGATGGTTTAATATTTATAAAGAAAATTACTCGTTTGATTAATTATAGAGTTCCAATTTTAAAATATGTTTCTAAGAGCAAATTAGATTATGATAAAATTTTGGGATAAGAAGTTCTAATTATAAGGCTTGGAATTTTAAATATTTAGTAGATGTGGTTATGGCGATTACATTAACTTTTTAATGTATTTCCACCAGTTTATGTGTAGTTAATAATCGATAGTTTAATATTTATAAAAAATATTCACTTGATTAATTATAGAATTACAAGTTAAAAATTTTGAACAATTGCGATTTTCTTGCCATTATTTTCTCTAAAGGATAGATATTATGTTACTAAGAGCAGATTAGATTATGAAAAGATTTTGGCATAAAAAGTTCTAATTATAAGGTTAGGAATTTTAAATTTTATTAGATGTGGTTACAGCGATTACATTAAAATTTTGATTTTTAATTATTTCCATCAGATAATGTGTAGTTAATAATCGATAGTTTAATACTTATAAAGAAACATACTCGCTTGATTAATTATAGAGTTCCAATTTTAAAATATGTTTCTAAGAGCAAATTAGATTATGATAAGATTTTGGGATAAGAAGTTCTAATTATAAGGCTTGGAATTTTAAATATTTAGTAGATGTGGTTATCGCGATTACACTAATTTCTTGATTTTTAATGTATTTCCACCAGTTTATCAGTAGTAAATAATCGATCGTTTAATATTTCTAAAAAAATATATTCGCTTGATTAATTACAGAGTTACAATTTCAAAATTTTGAACAACTATAATTTTCTTGCCAGTATTTTCTCTGAAGGGTAGATATTATGTTCCTAAGAGCAGATTAGATTATTAAAAGATTTTGGGATAACAATAATAATTTCCTAGCCTTCTAATTATAAGGCTAGGAATTTTAAATTTTTATTAGATGTGGTTATAGCGATTACATTATATTTTTGATTTTTAATTATTTCCATCAGTTTGTTAATAATCGATAATTTAATACTTATAAAGAAAAATATTCGTTTGAGTTACAGTTTTAATATTTATCAATGAAAAAAATAATAATAGTTTTAGGAGATCTTGAAAGATTAAATAACTTCATCTCTAGAAGGTGCCAAATCATGTCTTTAATAACAAAACTATTTTGAAAGGAAATAAAAGTTCAAGCAAAATGTAATGAAAAATTCCAAAAACAGCACAAATGCGATAAAACAGAGTAAGAATCTCATTCTTTAAATTCTATAAAGCTATGGAATTTTTAATAAACGTCGACAAATAATTATGATTTTAAATTAAAAATATTCCGATTTTTTTCTGTATTGACAACAATAAAAAAATATCATTTATTACTAAATGTTTTAAAAATAAGTTTAGTTCTGATATTAGAATATATTTTCTCTCAAAATCAGGTTTCTTTTCGAATTTTCAAATCAATATTTTTAACCTATGTTTTTTTTTCTGTATTGTATACTTTTCGTTTTACTTATGTTTATGTTGGTTACACGGATACCATGTTTTATACCTTAAAATTAAATTCCTGTTATTCTATGATTAGAAAGGTTTTTTGTATAATTTTAATTTTCTGTTTTTTTAGTATCTTAACTAGTAGGGAGCTACATAGCCTTGGACACGGGAGTGTGGAAGTGAGGTATGGATCAAAGTAAAGCAAATACTTGAAGAGTTTATACTTGGATTTAATTCAATAATACAACTACATTTTTGCTACTTCCAATGTTTATAAAAGTTTTAAAGCTTAGCTATATCATAAAGCTTAGCTATCTATAAAAGATTTAGCTATATCATATTTTCAAATCAATGTTTTTAACCATTGTTTTTTTCTCTGTATTTTATACTTTTCGTTTTACTTATGTTTATGCTGGTTACACGGATACTATGTTTTATATCTAAGATTAAATTCCTGTAATTCTATGATTAGAAGGCTTTTTTTAAATTTTAATTTTCTATATTTTTTTAGTACCTTAACTATCACGAAGCTTGGGTACGGTGCTGAGGTATGGATAAAAGTAAAGCAAATACTTGAACAGCTTATACTTGGATTTAATTAAATTACTTAACTACATTTTTGCTATTTCCAATGTTTATAAAATTTTTTAAAGAATATTATTAACATTTAGCCATATTTTCATTAAAAATATTGACTTAAAACAAGAAAAAATAAGTCTATTCTAAGTAAATTACATCTATTCAAATGTTTTTTTGTGCTATGGATAACCACTAGCATTTGCCACAAGTAAAAAATAATTTTATGGCCTCAAGAAAGGGCATAAAACCCGCAGCATCAATTTTGAAAATGCCGTTACTTATTTAGCACTACACAAGAAATATTATAAGGCCATACGCACAAATTATACGCCTACTACTGGAAAGACAGAGAACTGATGCGGTTCAATTTAGACTTTTAATTTTTGTTTTTGCATTTCTTTTATTCTTGTTTTTGTGGTCCTGTTCTCCAACTTCACGCATCACTTCTTTAAGGTAAGGGGGTCAGAATGGAATGTACAAAAAGAACTTTTGTTATAAAAAATCATAACATTTAGGGTAAGTTTTACTAACCTCGCTGCTTATTTTAAAGGGGATGCCATCAGAATTACTCAGACATTATAGGAAGCTACCATACATAAATATTCTACTTAATTCTCTAATTGTTAACTTACTTATGACAAATGTAATTTAACAGACAGAAAAACATTACAGAAATGAAAACCACTATAAAAGATATGCAAAATTTCAATCTTTTATAAGTTTGAAAATTAAAGCCATTTATTTTGGGTACAAAGAAAATTTATATCTGAAATTATGCATCAAATAAATAAGACTCCTCCTTCTTTGCAACAAATTTGTTGAAGAATTCACGATGAAGTATGAATACAGAAATCACAGATGAAGTACATTTAATACAGAAACTATATTACATTTAATATAAATATCTTGTAATTAAACGTACTGTATAAAAGTGCTTTATATTTCAAATAAAGCATGCTTAACTGTGGATGCAAAATAAGCATGTTTTATAGAAAGCTTCATAGGATCTGCTTAATACTTTATATTTTACCACTACATATGAATTTTTTTAAGTATATTTCTTTCAGACCAAGACAAAAAAAATATGTTAAACTTGAATCTTAATAAGTTTTAAAATTAAAGTCATTGATTGTGGGTACAAATGAAATTTTCTGAAATAAATATAAAATTATCTGAAATTTTGCATCAAACAAATAAGACTCCTCTTTCTTTGCAGCAAGAAATTTGTTGAAGAATTCAAGATGAAGCATTAATATAGAAACCATAGGTGAAGTATATTTAATATAGAAACCATATTACATTTAACATAAATAGCTTACAATTAAAAGAGGTACTGTATAAAAGTTCTTTATTATGCATATAAAACAATGCTTAACTGTGGATGCAAAATAAGCATGTTTTAAAAAAAGCATTATATGATCTGCTTAACATTTCGTATTTTACCACTACATATGATTTTTTTATGCATATCCCTATCAGACATGTTAAAGCAAACATTTTTGAAATGGTTGACATGACATTTTCAGAAACTGGTAGAATTAAATTTTCTAAAATTTCAGAATACAGTCAACCCTGTCATGGTCCTTTCAATCCTCATTAAATATACCTCAAACTTCTTTGCTCATTTAAGTAAATTATATTATCTGAAGTTAGCTAATATGATAGATAGAAATAAGAAATAAAGCAAATAAATAAACGCACACCTGCCAACTTTAACGAATTTCTACGAAAATCGCAGTCATTTTATGAATAATTCGTTTTTTTTTTCATTACGATAGATTCGAGCAAAAAATGTTCATTTACAAGAAATCACCAATTGTTTTTTTTTTTAATAACAATACATATTTTGTAGAGAATTTTACTGTGGCCAAATGAATTCCGGTGGTTGGGTAAAATTAGTTGAGCTGTGAAGACGATTTAAGATTCCAAACTAAGTTAGTTTGTAGGTTGGAAATTATTTTAGAAGTTTAAAATTGATGCTGGGTAGAAATTTATCAAATGTCAAATCTAGAGGTTTTCATTCCAAATAGCGTGGCACGAGGGACTATCATGCATATTTATTATTTTGTATCATGGACCCACAGAATGTGGTGTTCTCATAAAATAGGGGTAAAATTTTAGAGGTTCATGAGCTGATTTGACGTAAGATCGTTTGAAAGAATAAATTAGGAGTATCAGAAACGATGTGTAGTGTATTTCATATAAAAAAACTTAAAATAACTAATTGGTGGAATTCCTTAAGACTTAATATATCAAGTCTTAACAACAGTGTTAAACATTGGGACTTTAATAATTAGGCTCTAATAAAAGAAATGAATTCAGCTCTTTTGTACAAAAACAATTTAAAAACGTCTTAATTGAATCTGAACAAAATACCGCGAAATAGAATTTAAATTTTTTTTTGGCAACAGGAAAAATGGCAATTTATTACCAAATATTATGACGAATTTCTTATATAAAGCTCGTTCTTTAAAAAAAAAATGTTTTGAGTTTATTTCAAAAATCTTTCGGTCTTAAAGTTGGCAAGTATAATGCAACATATAATATTTACATTAAAAAAAAAGAGTTTAGAAATTGTATAGTTCATTAAATTAAAGATAATTTGAATATGTATGACATAATACAAAACTAAAACATTTAGTATAAGTTAGTTGGAGCAAAGCATTTTAACAAAGAAAGGGCCTAAAAGTGAGAAATCTCACCTGTATCTGGTGTGTCTGATCTTGGAGTATAACTAGGAAAAGCCGAAGAGAAATGAAGAGGCGAGGAGGTTTTGTATACACCTAGTGATCAAATTCATTTAAGTAAACTTATTTAGTATAATTTTATAAAATAAACATATTTATAGTTGTGGTATAAATTAAAGAGGATTATTTTTTAATGCACTTTTTATGTATAAATCAATTTTTAAATAATAAATAAAAACGAACAGCATATAAACTAAGGCTTTGATTATATATTTAGATAAATATGCATAACAATTTGTGTTTATTTGTTATATATTTAACAGGTTTCTTCATGTCTTTACCGTTTGGCACTCATTTAAGATTTTGATTTATATTAACCTGAATAAAATGACTTAGATTATTCTTTTCTAAAATGAACACCAAAACGTTTTTGATAATAAATATATGGACTTTTGTAAAATCACTCAAAATATACAACTAAGTTATATTTATGATCGAGTAGTAGGCCTTTATTTATTCGTTATTTTCCAAATAAGCTTTTAACGTTAAGCAATAAGTTTATACGTTGCGAAGTGATTCGTGAAACCGAATCAAAAAATGAACTTGAATAACATCAACTAATGTGACAGAATCTATTGTTTATAGAGGATAGTAATATTTGACCAATCCCTAGCTTGCGACATAATATTTCCTGACAACAATCACACGTGAGACATTTTCTTTTCGATATACTCGTTTATATAGAAATGAATGAATTATATTCAAAACAAAAAATAATGAAGTTAACACACGTCTGTTAACTTCCGTAGAGTAAAACTACAGAAATAATTAAAAAATTCATGAAATCCAGAGAAAATTAATTGTTTTTCAAGAAGTCGACAAGAATTTTAATAGCTTCTCAGCTTAAACGATCTTACAGTCTTATAAAAGCCCTCCAAATGATTATTTTTGTAATTTTTATAGTTGTTTTAGCTAGGACAAAAGTTCGAAATTCATTTTCGTGGTACGTATTATCTAATTTTTGTTGTTAAAAGGAGGGAGGGGGGGGGGATGAAATCAATTTAATTTATTTTTAACAGAATTAAAAGTGTGCCCACATGCGGAGTTATTATAAAGGCATACATTATAAAGGGATACGTAGTTATATGCAGTTATTACAAAGAGATACATATACCACAGCGAGAACATGCAGTTATTATAAAGGACATAGACCACAGTGAAGATATACAGTTATTATAAAGGGATACATAGACCACAGCGAAGATATACAGTTATTATAAATGGATGCGTAGACCACAGCGAAGTGATGCTTTTCTTACAGGTTGCTTAATCACATATTTATTATTATGTTGAAAGATTTTCGGATTTTGATGAAAAATTATAACGGGCAACAAAATCCAGCTTTAATTTAACAAAAAATAAGCAACCAAACGCTAGAAAAAAAATTTAGAAGATAACATTCTTTCTCAGAAACGTGCCAGCCTGGATACAATATCTTTACGTACTTTATTTTATCTCTATATATACTATATATATTCAATATTTATTGCTCAAATCATATTCAATTTTAAAATTGCGCTAAACAAAGTACACTCATGTCCATAAATTAAGGATAATTCAGAATCACACAGAAATTGAACTCTAAAATAAAAATTTCACCTGTAGAATTATCGCACACATCTTGAAGAAGAATATGCAAATTACAGGAAACCACCAGATGGCGCGGATAGTACGTCACAATGACGAGAGTGTAAGAGAGGGGTATATAAGGAATGGTGGCAAAGAAGTAAAATTGTTCACAAGCGCTTTAAAAGCCTTTCAGTGCAATTACCGCATAGTTATGGCACAAAGGAAGCATTTGGATGATTTTTTACGTGGTAGAATTATCGGACTACTGGAATGTGGACGTACCCAGCTGGAAGTATCCGAGGAACTTGGAATCGCCCAGAGTGTCATCTCCAGGCTTTGGCAACGATTCCAAGATGACGGTAATGTGAGTAGATGTTACAGCACGGGTCGCCCCCGAGTTACAACGCCGAATGAGGACCGGTATTTAGCAGTTACTGCCAAAAGAAACAGACGGAGCACAGTATCAGACCTGTCTCGTCAGCTCTCTTCAGCTACCGGTACGACAGTTTTAAGGCAGACCGTGTACAGACGCTTAGGGCACATTGGTCTATATGCTCGTAGGCCTGTCAGATGTGTTCCACTTACCGCAACTCACTGTCACCTGCGATTAACCTGGAGTAGAGAGGACACCGCAACAGTGGTCTGGTGTGATGTTTTCCGGCGAGTCTAGGTTTAGTTTGCGGTCTGATTCTCGCCGGACTTTCATATGGAGAGCGCCAGGTACCCGTTACCACCAAGAGAACACCATTGAACGACACCGTTACGGTGGTGCAGGATGGCTCGTTTGGGGAGGAATTATTCTTGGTTCCAGAACTGACCTGCATGTTCAGAGTGTAACGATGACAGGCCACATCTATCGGGATGTCATTCTGGAACAACATGTACGTTTGTTTCGGGGCGCCATGGGTGCTGAATTTCTGTTTATGGATGGCAACGCCCGTCCTCACCGTGCAAACATTGTAGACGAATGCCTTCAATTGGAGGATATCAGCCGTATGGATTGGCCAGCATACTCACCGGACTTGAATCCAATAGAGCATGTGTGGGATATGCTTGGCCGACGAATTGCAGCCCGTCAACTCCCTCTCACCTGTCAACCGGAACTTCGGAGGGCATTGCTTGATGAGTAGTGCAATATTCCCCAAGATCAGATTGATAATTTGATACTCAGCATGCCTAGGCTTTGTAAGGCCTGTATTGCATCGTCCGGGAGACATACTCCATACTAACCATGTTATACTGTTTTTTGTAAATAGGTTCTTTTTTGAAATTTGCTCCAGGAAGTAAAAATCGCAATTTTTATTAATTATGTCAAACATATAGCATCTTTTTTGCTCTTTACCTTTTGTTTAATAAATAGACTTTACAAATAAGTCAAATTTGTTTTGCTTCTGTCTCTTTCTTTGCCTGAACTTCATTATCCTTAATTTATGGACATGAGTGTAGATGAGGTTGTTGCTAAATATTAATTAAAATACACAATCCAGCATCAACGCATATTTGTGAACAAAAGTTTTACGAGTATTAAAAAAATTCAATAAATAAAAATCACATGACTAATTACTTTTGCACTTAGTAACTACAAAAATAGAACCATTTAGAAACAATTTAATAATGCAATATCCCGTATTAAATTTGCTAATTGCTTTTTTATTGTATTAAATTATTTTTTTTATTATAGATAAATATATAATAACTGTTATATAATTTAGAGGGCTTTTTTGTACGGCCTGCACTCAAATTGCATTGAGTACATGCTGCTCGTGGATTTTACAAGTCTGAGCATTCCTACTATAAGGCTTCTCAATATTTTTTGCATCATCGACTACTTTATCAATAAAATAAATGTAATGGACCTTTTTATAATTTTAAAGTACAAATAAATCAGTTATATTACTAGTATAATGTTCAAAAAGAGCAAACATAATAGAAATAGTTATATATTCTCTATAAAGGAGACATGTGATGAACCGCAGGAATACTTGCTGGTAATGCAACCAAATGAGTTTACCATTTAAAAAATGAATGAATAACATTTATAAGCGACTAAACAGTTCACATCGCATACAAGTCGGTATACAATTGGATTATTATCAGTTGCTGTTAATTAACATCATTTCAATATATTAATGAGTATAATGGTTTTTCTTGATATATACAAATTTTTCTATTGGTAATTCCAAGTACAATAAATATTACACATTTATGTAATTTATTGTAAGTAATTCTAAGAAACGAAGGTTATGTAAATTTGAAAGTAAAATAATAAATGAAAATTAAAAGAACAATTATTAATTAAATGTCAAATGGAAACTAAATAATAAATAGTTTTTTTCTCATTTAAACTGGCGGTCTCAGGTTAAGAAAATTATTAAAAAAAGAAACATGAGTAAAATTTGAAGTCAGAGCAATTTCTATAAAAATGCTTCAACTTTAATGAAAAGTTCAATTTTGAGCGATAATGACAAATACAGTTTTGAAGGAGCTACATAACAAATTTAATTTACAGGAAAATTTGTATTCTTCAATCAAAAAATAATATAAAATTAAGACATCAAATTTTGTATAGTTCATAACAAAGTTTTACAATATTCAATTTTGAAATAGTTACCAGATTCAAGTTCATAATGTTAGTACTCCTTTTAATAACAAAATGTTTTGAATATTATTAAAAATAAATTCTCATGTAAAATGGTAAAGAGAAGTATATCATTAAATATCTACAAGCGATTTCAACAGTATTAGTATTCTTCCAATGAAACATTTTGTTTGAAATATAAATTACACATGAAATATAAATGCATGAAATTAAATATATGAATACATGAAATATAAATACACGAAATTAAATACATGAATACATGACAAATTTTGGTAAACGTCTATATTTTGAATACTGGCATCATGAGAATATGACACATTAAAATTTTATAGTTCTATATTTCAAATAATAATTAATAAAAACAACTGAATAGTACTAAGCCTTACTTCGAAAATAAACTAGTTAGATGAAATACCATAAGCAAATTACTTGGAAAAAAATATATAACTAATGCGCATGTGCTTATAGGCAACAAGCAATAAGATTGTGACCTCAAGAGGAAAAAAATTTTTCTGTGGATCTCATGAAGGTAGAAGAGAGTGTTCGTGCTATGATTTACAACAAATTCTTATACAAATTATTGCTTTTGTATTCCAGCATATATGAAAGGCGAGAAAACTTCCTAGTTCAAATTTTAAACTGCAATCAAGTACATAATAAAGTAAAAAGAATCAGTTAAATAGAGCAAAAAGAAAAAAAAAAAGATCAGATAATAAATAGTTGAATGATCACAAAAATCCTTCAGCTATTTCACCATTCACAATAGACAAATCAAGAATTCTTATGGCTGTGAATACAAAATGTAAAGGGCCAATTTATGAATTTTAGACAATTTTAACATGACCAAATCAACAAGAATATTCCATTCGGTTTATATAAACAAAGCATGAAGCTTAATTGACAACTTAAGGAAACAATAAACAATAAACAACGTAAGGAGACAATAAAGAGCTAAATAAAATGAACAGGTATTCAACATTAAAAGTTAACGATTTAAAATTTGACTTATCCATTGTATAAAGTAGAGTTTCAATGGGACATTTGGAACTGAATCTTGTCCAAAATCGAGGAGTACTTGAATTTCAATAAGTCTACGGATGGGGGGAAATGAATAAAAATGACTAAACAGTGTCTCCAAATAATTATTTGTTCAAAATTCTGAAATAACACAGAAATGCATTGATTTAGAGATATTAATGCTTCCACATTTGTATGTCAGCTACTACTCTCACAAGATTAAGGATGAAGCACCACAAAGATATGAAAATTTCTAGTGATGGCGTTAAAAAATATAAAAAATGTGGCAATTGCTTTGATGTCGAGCTTACTCCTCATCATGTCTTTGATTGCCCAGCTGTTGCAGCCGCCATGCATGGTCTGGACCATCCCTCGGTAGAGGATTTACACTCAGGGCTGGCTATCAACATAGCCAATATTATTCGGGAGCATCACAATATTTGATTTTCTTGTACTCTTCATGAGATACGACAACAAAAACAATAACAACATTTTCCTGTCTAGTTACTTAAAAATGTGATAGCGATATTATGCATGTCTGATAAAATATTAAACTTCACATATATTATCTGAGGATAGAATGGCTTAGATAAAACTGATTGATCATAGTCGTATAAAAATGTATAACCCTTTCATAGGCATTGCAGTTCAATGTTGTTGTATCATATGAAATAATTTCGTAAATATTTTAGAAGTGTGTGAGACACAAAAAGAATTAATACAAACTGCAAAGAGTGATTGATAAAGATTAACTGTATAGTATAAATTCAAGGAATAGATATAATCCTACATCATCATTTACATAAACCTGAATGCATCGGAATAAACTCAAACCTGAATTCATCCAATGCCTGAACACCAACACAACTGTTGGTTTTACATTTCTCTTAGGTATAGGTTCATTTGTCTCTTACATATTAGTCTTAAAGAAATGTTGTATTAAATGAACCTGGAAAAAAAATGGGAATGAAATAACTTCCGAGATTTTAAAATGGAAAAACTGTGACTTTATTAAACTTAAGAAGTTTTAAAAATTAAACTAAGCATTAAGACATCAAACAAATTGATAGAACTATAGATAACCTAGCCAGACTTAAGTTTATTGAAAGTGACCAATTAACTATGCTATTTTCTATGATATTGATAATTATAGATTAACTTATATCTTATTGATTTGAAATACTCATATTAGTACTAACTGACTGTCAATTACTCCATGAATATTCTTTGAATCCTGAAAGTGACATGGATGTTTGTTAGTGGTTTGGAATCCACGTTAAATTGTAGGTCCCGGTCTAATTAGCTAAAGTGTGCTAAAAATGACAGTAGAGCGACAACTCAAACCAAACCAAGCCATCCATGAATATTTCTTTAATGCTCTCTGCCAGTCAATAACGAAATGTCAATGAAAAAATAAATAAGATAAACAGCAAACAATGATCGATGAAAAATAATTGTATAATACTAATTCAAGGGATAAATATAATCTAAAATCATCATTTAGACAAAACAGAATGTATTAGAATGAACTCGAAATGTGATTCACTAAATGCTTTGATTTTGAAAATAGGAGATCAATAAATCAATTGCCGATTGCATTTCGCTTAGATATGTATAACAGATTCACTCGTGTCTTAAAGAAATCTTGTATTAAACGAAGACGAAAAATAAAATGGAAATGAAATAATTTTGAGATTTTAAAATGGAAAATGTCAAAAATTTATACTTTTGCCAAACTAATTAAATTTAAAAAAAATAAACTGCAGTATATTTTACATACATAAGATAATTTTAGAACATTTTCTAAAAACTAAATTATTGGGGTCGGCTTATAAACGGCTGGCTATCCGTTAATCTCTCAAAAAATATAGGTACTTTTCTATTAGCGGAGAGCTAGTGTTAAATCGCCAAATATAGCGAGTTTATATTTATTAAGTTTATGAAAAAAATTTAATGATATGTATTATTCTTTTTATAAAAATGAGTTTTTTTCTCGAAATTGTTTATATTGCTGGTTTGTTGAGTCATTGCCAAAACGAAAAATCTGATGTTGGCGAAATGTGAAAAATTTCTCAACTTGAAAGAATTTCTTGTCCCGCTCATCTATCAGACAAAAAAATAAAATGGCCCATAAAATAATACTAGCACAGATACTATAGATATATATAAGACAACAACTGAAAGAAAACAATGTACTAGCTACAGATAGGGTTACCAGTGTTTTAATTATTGTCGTTGGCATCTGGCGTTTTACTTTACCGGAATTTGATTGGAAAATATTTCACCCATTTTATCTAACTGGTAACATCATCTTCATGTTAGATATGTTTGAACGTTAATGGGTTTTTTTTCATTTCGGCTTATATACGGGTAGTGAACTTTGGGTAAATATTTTTAATATGTTTAAACATAAATTTTTATTCGTATTATTAGTTTTTTCAATATGTTCTGACATGTTTGAACGTTACTGGATTTTTTTTTATTTCGGCTTATATACGGGTTGTGAACTTTGGGTAAATTTTTTAAAGACAAAACGTACTCTAGGCCTATATTTGGAAGTATACGGTAAGCCGTATTATAGTATACAACCCTATAGAAGTTTATAACTTCTATTACATTGATAATTCTCAATTAATTTATATCCTATTGATCTGAAATACCCATATTATTACTAATTTAGAATATCAATTACTCCGTAATAGTTTTTTTATTTTTGAACTATACATGTCAATGAAGAAATGCTTGTTTCCGAATTCACCAGAATATAAGCGGAAAAAATTTTTCATCACATTGCATACAAATAAAAATATTGTATATAAAAACGATTCTTACTAAATGCATGAAACACACAAATTACATTATTTGGGTGATGAATTGATGTCTTTTCACCAAATTCAACAAAAACAAAGATTCCTGTTAGATTACAAACAAGATTCTTGTACAAATAAGTAATGTTTCGAGGTTTGCTTATTTTAAAATATATTCTGAAGCCAATGATTCTATTTAGTTTCAAATTGAAATTGAACTTTTCTTAAGCCCTACCATTTAAATTGAAATTGAACTTTTCTTAAACCCTACCATTCAAATTGAAATTGAACTTTTCTTATTAAACCCTACCATTCAAATTGAAATTGAACTTTTCTTAAACCCTATCATTCAAAAACTTCAACTGCTATATAAAAGAAGATTTACGTACCTGCTCCATTGGGTTCCGAATAAGCTGTGTACAGATGTGAAGGGCTGGAAACGAGAACTGGAGATGCACTGGATTTTGGTGGACAAGCTGGAAAGAACTCTTTTGCATTAATAACAGGATCATGTAAACTCATATTCAAAATGTTTAAACATTTTAAAATAAGAAGGGCTTTCCCTCGCTGCGACTTTATTCAGACTGTACTACACTACTGTAATTACTGTACTGCATTAAAGTCATTTATAATATCTACGATAATACTTCTATGGAAATTAAAAGAAAGCCTGTAAATTTTTCAACTTCGCATAATTAAAACATTTCTATCCATTTAGAGAGATTTCAATTAAAAGTTCAATTTCAGTTAAAAAATTTCAATTCCAATTAAAAAATTGAAATAGCAAATATAGCAAATTGTTTTCCAAAAGAATTCTTCATTAAAAACATTACTTCTTGCGTGAATTTTGGAACACCCTTTAATTCAAAAATATTAATTAGTAAATTAAGTAATAAATTATTTTTAATAAATTTGTAATTAATGCAGAAAATGCTTTAAGAATTGCTAAAAAAAGATTATGATTATTTTCTTACCTACTAGCTGCTAGCTCTGAAACTAAAACTTATCTGTTTGCTGGACAACTAGCTAGCTAAGAACGGCTTGTCTCATGTCCCGACGTTAAATTCCATACCCTCAATAAATGAAGTCAAGCTTAAAAGTTATAAATATGGCTTGGAATTTGAACGCATATTTCAAGATTTCAATGCCATTCAAACAGAATTGGATATTTTCACCACTTTCAACGTAAATTGTGAAGCAGTGAGGACAGATTTGCAACATGAATGGATTGAGTTACAATCTATCAATTATCTCAATCAGTTATTTCTCAATGTCCCAAAATTAGAGTTCTACAAAAAGTTGCAGAAAGCAAGTTTCTCAAATTTAATACCTGACGCCCAGAAAATTAGTGCTATGTTTGCTTCGTTTCACATATATGAACAAGAGGTTTTTACCATGAACCTTAGGAAGGATTCAATTAGAAACAGATTGACAGATGAGCATTCAGCATCACTTCTCAGAATTAGTATATCGGAATTGGGACCTGAATTTAAGGAACTTTTAAAAATGTAGCTTATCATCACATTAATACTAGTATTCTTCCGGTTCTGCAAAAATTGCATCAAGCTTCGCTGCTGCTATTCAAAAGGCACTTGAGGCTTCTCTGAGTCTACCTCCATCACAACAAATGAATAGAATTACTATCTTCATTGACTCAAGGTCAGCCTTACAGGCTCCTAATAAAGAGTTTTCATGTATGATCTTGAACTTTATATTTGTTTTAGGACAAATCCACTGCTTGCACAAAATTTGGATTTGGAATTTAATGAAATTGCAGATTCTTTAGCGAAGAATGCCAGAAGTCTGGATCAGACTGAAAAAAAAAAATCTGCTGATGGCGTTAAAAAATATCAAAATATGGCAACTGTCCTGATGTTGAGCTTATTGCTCATCATGTCTTTGATTGGCCGTCTGCTGCAGCCGCCATACATTGTCAGGACCATACCTCGGAAGAAGATTTATACTTCGAGTTGGCAATCAACATCCAATATTATTTGGGAGGGCCACGATATTTTATTTTCTTGTACTCTTCAGGGGACAGCAACAATAACAATACTCGCATTATAAGATTTGTATTATCTTTTTAACGTTTTAGAATAAATTATATTGGCCGTGAAATTTTTTATTATGTGTTTTGGCTGGTTCCCAAAGAAGTTTGTCTATCACTATACTAGCAGATATGATCTAGCATCTGCCGGTTTCAATAAATATAACCTAATATATAGTACATACATATTTAATATATTTATTGTTTTTATTACATAATATATTTGTTGATTTATACTTAGAAAACTTTGTATAAATAGTATGAAAATAAAAAATGTATAATATTCAACAAATTATGCATGAACACAATCAATCTATTATCTCCACATAATTAGTACAGTAACATACGAACAAAAAATATTCATTTAAAATTTGACGCTACAGAAACAATTACAAATTATCAGTAAAAAATAAATAAAATACAATAAATTTTCAAAGTAAAGAAAAAAAAAAATAGATACAAATCCGATATTAAATAAATACATTACATTCAAACATGAGAAAAAGTGAACAAAAATCAAAAGGTAAATACACTCATGTTCATAAATTAAGGATAATGAAGTTCAGGCCAAGAAAGAGACAGAAGCAAAACAAAAGTGACTTATTTGTAAAGTCTATTTATTAAACAATAGGTAAAGAGCAAAAAAGATGCTATATGTTTGACATAATTAATAAAAATTGCGATTTTTACACCCTGGAGCAAATTTCAAAAAAGAACCTATTTACAAAAAACAGTATAACATGGTTAGTATGATGGTTAATATGGAGTATGTCTCCCGGACGATGCAATACAGGCCTTACAACGCCTAGGCATACTGAGTATCAAATTATCAAACTGATCTTGGGGAATATTACACAACTCATCAAGCAATGCCGTCCGAAGTTCCGGTTGACAGGTGGAAGGGGGTTGACAGGCTGCAATTCGTCGGCCAAGCATATCCCACACATGCTCTATTGGATTCAAGTCCGGTGAGTATGCTGGCCAATCCATACGGGTGATATCCTCCAATTGAAGGCATTCGTCTACAACGTTTGCACGGTGAGGACGGGCGTTGTCATCCATAAACAGAAATTCAGCACTCATGGCGCCCCGAAACAAACGTTCATGTTGTTCCAGAATGACATCCCGATAGATGTGGCCTGTCATCGTTACACTCTGACCATGCAGGCCAGTTCTGGAACCAAGTATAATTCCTCCCCAAACGAGCCATCCTGCACCACCGTAACGATGTCGTTCAATGGTGTTCTCTTGGTGGTAACGGGTATCTGGCGCTCTCCATATGAAAGTTCGGCGAGAATCAGACTGCAAACTAAACCTGGACACGTCGGAAAACATCACACCAGACCACTGTTGCGGTGTCCACAATTCATGCTCTCTACTCCAGGTTAATCGCAGGCGACAGTGATTTGCGGTACGTGGAACACATCTGACAGACCTACGAGCATATAGACGGGTGCCCTAAGCGTCTGTACACGGTCTGCCTTGAAACTGTCGTACCGGTAGCTGAAGAGAGCTGACGAGACAGGTGTGATGCTTATGCTCCGTCTGTTTCTTTTGGCAGAAACTGATAAATACCGGTCCTCATTCGGCGTTGTAACTCGGGGGAGACCTGTGCTGTAACATCTACTCACATTACCATCATCTTGGAATTGTTACCAAAGCCTGGAGATGACACTCTGGACGATTCCAAGTTCCTCGGATACTTCCAGCTGGGTACGTCCACATTCCAGTCTTCCGATAATTCTACCACGTAAAAAATCACCCCAATACTTCCTTTGTGCCATAACTATGCGGTTATTGCACTGAAAGGCTTTTAAAGCGCTTGTGAACAATTTTACCTCTTTGCCACCATTCCTTATATAGAAATTTTTATTTTAGAGTTCAATTTCTGTGTGATTCTGAATTATCCTTAATTTATGGACATGAGTGTAAATAACAATGTAAAATGCAATATCATAAGAATAGTAAACAATTTTGTACTACGAATGTGAATATAGACATACAGATAACTATAACGGGAATTTTTCTTTTTATTAAATTTATTATCCAAAATCACAAATATTTTTTAATTTAAAAAAGCTACACACTTATTACAAAGCTTCACAGATTATTCGTGCAAATAATAATAAAAAAATGCTCCCTATTTGATAAAACGATTTCTAATTATGTTTTTCTTGTATACCAAGGGGGGAAAAGATAGTTTCACCTGTCATTTTTTTCCTTTAAAAATTATTTAAATATTGTAGACAAAGAATTTCAAATTGCAGATAAAGTTTAGGAGAATATCATGACAGAAAAATATGTTAGAAATTAAATTAAATCTGATAACAACTAGGTAGTTTGCTCCTTTAAAAATAAGTTCACTTGAATTTTTTTGTTGATATTATGCTAGTTTTAAAACATCTAAATATTAAAAAAATGTTTTTTTTTTATTTGAATGTTAGGTATTTTTATTTGTATTATGTTTATTTGAACACATTCTTTTCATGAACATTTATCATTAATCAACATATCATCACATTATTTTACTGAATCAAATTACTAAAAGTCCTTCCACGAATCTATAATTATCTGTCTTTAAATGTATTAAATATTGTAGGTCTCTAATTGTATGTGTGTGTGTAAATAAATCTGTGATTTCTCAAACTTGTGCCTCGAGTATCTCGAGCCAATCTCACTCAATTATAATCTGGTTGACCAACCTGCACACTGTAATTTGGCACCCGAACGTGGGATTCGTATCCATACCACTACAATATTTAATTACCCTATATTTCTGAATGTAAGTCGAGAATGTATTTTTAATTCAAAAAAGTTACCAAAGTCCAAAACCCGAATTAAGCCAAAATGACAGGAAAAAAAAAATTCGTTCATTATTTACGGTATACTATTATTATTTCTGGTGTACATTTTCTACTTTTTTGTTAGCCGAGATAAATTTCGACAACATCAGATTTTTAGTTTTGATAAGCCAGCAATATACACTCAAGAGCCAAAACATTATGACCACCCCTACATTTTGCAATGAACTCGCCTGGATGACGTGGAAGGCACGTGATCAGGTGGACGTGGTATTTAACTGCTGCTGGAGAGTCTGAAGAATCATTCTTTCACTTACTTCTGTGTGTGATGGGAAAGGCTGAGGATCTAAGCGACTTTGATAGAGGGCAGATTGCTCGAAGGCTCGGAACAAGTATATCCGAAACTGCAGGACTCGTGGGTTATTCGCGATCTACAGTTGTTAGTACTTATGCAAAGTGGATGAATGACGGTGAAACCAGCAGTAGACGACATGGTGTTGGACGACCACACGCTATCAAAGAAAAAGGGGGTCGGAGACTGTCTCGCATGGTGAAGCAAAACCGGAGCCAGACAGTGACTCAGCTGACAGCCCAATACAATGCAGGGCCAAGTAGAATAGTATCGGAGCACACTGTTCAGCGGACACTGTTGGATATGGGGCTACGCAGCAAACGTCCCACTCGTGTGCCTTTGCTGACCAAGCGTCATCGCCAACTGCGCCTGCGCTGCGCCCGGGATCATCGTGACTTATCCATGGATCAGTGGGAGAGAGTTGCCTGGTCAGATGAATCACGGTTTGTCATTCATCACGCCAATGGCCGTGTCAGGATACGCCGTCTTCCAGGCGAACAGTTGCTCCCTCAATGTACAGTAGGTCATTCACAGGCCGGTGGTGGCGGTATTATGCTTTGGGGGATGTTCTCTTGGGCGTCTCTGGGACCCGTGGTTGTGGTAGAGCAGACCATGAAGGCTACTGGGTATCTGAACATCATTGCGGACCAGTTGCACCCTTACATGGCCTCTGTTTTTCCAGCTGGAAATGGAATGTTCCAACAAGACAACGCCCCTTGTCGCAAGGCTATAATTGTGTTGGAGAGGTTCCAGGAATATGATGCTGAATTCCAGTTAATGTCCTGGCAGCCTAACTCACCGGATCGTAATCCAATAGAACATATTTGGGATGTCCTGGTACGGCAGCTCAGGGTTCAAAGAGCACCAATTCGCAATATCTCGGATTTGCGTGACCGTTGCTTAAACATCTGGTACAATCTGTCTCCGGCCATCTACCAAGGACTTGTGGCATCCATGCCAAGGCGGGTTGAAGCTGTGCTGCGCGCCAAAGGTGGTGCCGTTATTGACAGTAGGCCATAATGTTTTGACTCTTGAGTGTAATCAATATAATAAGTCAGCAATATAATCAATATAATAATTAAAATGTTTTGATAAATTTAAGAAACATTAACTAAAGAAATAATTATTGCTATATATTATGCTTTAGTATTTAAAGGAATAAAAAGTGATATTTGGCGATTTATCACTCGTGCGCTGCTAATGGAAAAGTACCAGATGAGCGGAGCCTTTGTTTATAAGCTGATCCGTGTATTTTAAGTTTAAATAAAGTTCTACAAATACATGGAAATATACGGTACATTTAGCATCTCTCCCTCTGTTTCATTATCAAAGGTCCTGGCCAAATATATAGTGTTATTTGATTTTTGTTTGAACGTTTCTGCTTCAAAGACATTTCTCAGTTTTATATCGATTACGGCCCCAAAAGTGCTTATTTTCAGACATAAGCTGATTTTATTTGTCTTCACGTCCTTAAATCTCTATTTCCTCTACGTAAGAAAGAGAAAATGAATAAAAACGTGATATTTGGCAATTTATCACTTGCACGCGGCTAACGGAAAAGTGCGAGATGAACAGAGCCGTTTATAAGTTGACACTTGTACTTCAAGTTTAAATAAAATTCTAAAAATGCACGAAAATGTACGGTACACCTTCATATTCTCTTTGGCAATATTCATAAGATATCATACTAATGTATAAGACTGGAAGATCGCATCTAATTTTTAATCTAGAATTTTATGTCAACCTCATACAAACAATTTAGTCATATAACGCTGAAGCATTAGCTATAAGTGTCTAACACATTTCAGAACACATATCTAATATAAACATGTAAGAATATACAGTAGAATAACTAGTAATAACTAGTATTTTGCTCAAGTAATTATATAATATAAATAACACTTCTTATTTGTGTTTACCTTCCATGGTCCAAGTCTCACTACCCATAAATAAATAAATTAAATAATAACTTTAATAAAATGCTTTTAAATTCAACAATTCCTTCTGTGGATAGCTTGCAGTTATTGTAATAAATTAGACGAAATAAATACTTACGTTCTTCACCCAAACGTTCTCTTCCAGAACACGTGTATAAGGCAACTGGATAAGGGGCTGTCGAACGTGGACCACCTGTTAAAAACATTTTTGAGATTAATTACTACATAAAAACTTATTATTTAAGGTATGGTTTTAAACAATGAATAAGTCGCATTATGGGCCTGAAAACCACGGGCGGCCTGATACCACCAATTGACTAGCTCTCTGGCCTTTGGTACCACATGACTCATGTTCGAATCATGGATGTTTACTAGTGGTTTGGAATCCACATTAAATGTAGGTCCTGGTAGTCCCGGTGTGACATTTAACGTGGTCCGGGTTCTGGTACCATGTAGGTCCTGGTCTAATTAGCCTAAAGTGTGCAAAAAATGACCGTAGAGCGACAAACCAAACCAATCAAGACCACGGCTAGAGACAGACACGATTTTATTACATGTTTAGTATTGTAATAATGATGCTTATTGTTAGTAATATAATAAATGTTGTAGAAAAAATATAATGACGATCCTAAGCAGGAACTCATAGAACTTATAGAATAGAATTTACCGTTGAAGTAATAATTCACGAAATTTATATAGCTGTGTTTTTCAGCTAACCAACTGTTTGCAGTTTTACATGAATTTTTAAATGATATCTATTGAAAGAAGAATAAAATTAAAAGATGAAATTTAAAAAAAATCACGAAAGAAACTTCAAATTAAAAATAATAATAAGAGAGCCTTTTAACTGGAAAATGTTTCAAGTTTAAATTTAAATTACTTGATATTTTCATATTGTATCTGAATTGAATGCAGATATTCGCTAATTTTCAATTTAAAAAGGGGATTTATTCCCAATCTAATACTTATAAAATACTTTAAACTTATACTAAACTTACTTATAAATTATAAAGATATTATAAACTTACAAATATATTATAAACTTATATCATATAATGAAATAATTTTTTTTTTAATTTTCATTGTAGAAAAAGTACCATATCTTGGAACGTTGTGTGAGTTCTTGTCTCACCAAATATAGTAGGGCCAGTATGTCCTTGGACAAAAAAGTTTAGAGACTCTGCATTAAACCTTGAATATATGGTATTAGACCTTGGAAATATGGTATTAAATTTTGTCATACATGAAAATATAGTGTCTAGCGACAAACATATGAGATGGAAATTTCAGTGAATCAAACAGATTAAATAATCTTCATGGCTATTTTTAAAGTAAGAAAAAGTATCAAAATGCAATAAAATTTATACTACGGTTTTTCACATTTGAATTAACATACATGTTTCACGAATTCAACCTTTAATAAATGTTTTTATACTATCATTATTTTTTAATGTAAAAACTCAATATTATTATTTATTTAGATTATTAGTTTATTTTCTGTTGTCTCGTTTTTTTATTAATCAATGGATGACAAGGAAGTCTTTAAATACAGAAATAATTAGCGAGCGGACAGAGTTATATGTCACCTTAGCAATTTAAGCATGTCCAGTCCTGTACTAATCGTTTAATGGTACTGTCCAATGCTTTAAGTGCGTATATTCCATGAAGCATCAGACTAAATAACACCTGTAACTAAATAACATCTCTTATTAAAAGAATGCAACAAGCATGAACTTAACAAAAACTTTCAAATAATGTGATGCTTCACCAACTAAGAAATAATAGTAGACCAGAGAAGCGAGTACTTGTTAAAGAACATGACGTTGCTGAAGAATATTGGAGCTCCCTGGTCCCGTCAGCGGCCTCATCTTTAGTGGTGTCAAACATAAAATAATAAAACATTGGCAATGCCCAACAATTAAAGGGAGTCAGTGAGAATTAAAAAAATATAAAAATTCAAAAATTGAATTTAGGAACGAGGCTAGAGCAGACTATTTCTAGGTCTTAAAATTTAGAGTGCGGTTCATATTGTTGATTTCTTGAATGGCCAGATGCTGGTGGTAGTCAATATTATTGAAGAATATTTCTGAAAGCTTTTTCCAGTACTTTTTTAGAGGTAGCAGAGAGAGGAATCTTTGAATATCATCGTTTCTCATGAATTAGTCGGCATTCGTTATTTGTTTAATAGTCATATTTTGTTGAGCTTCCAAGATTTTAGTATTATGGTTAGCTTAAAGAACATAAACTTATATACCACATTTAAATAACACTTCGCATGAAACTCAGAAAAAATCCCGATCAGCAAAAGCCATTGTGAATCAATCTAAAGATAAATGTAATTGTATAATCTTACGGTTTACCAACTTACATCTAAGAAAGAGGTCAATAATTTAGAGGTACTTACAAAATCACAGAAATTGTGCTTTTAGCAAAGCATGTTCATATTCAATGAGTACCATTTCTGCTTCCATCTCTCAAATACAATCATATTCGTTGAATGGTCTTATTTTTCCGAGAGACTGAAGTAAAATATCGGCAAGTTGAGAGCTGCATTTGCTCACAGTGGAAAGGAAACGCACTCGTGTTGTCGATTTAATTGTTTCTGAATTGTTGATGCAACCACAGTACTCACCAGATTTGGCCCCTAGTGACTTTTTTCTCTTCCTAAATAGGAAAAAGTGGCATGCTGTGGAAGATTCATTCAGAAGGAAGAAGTCATTGCCAAAACCAAAGTCTTATTTTGAAGACCTTCCGAAATTCTATTTTTTGGATGGCCTAAAGAAGTTGTAGAAACTCTGGGCAAAGCGTATCGAGCTGAAAGGGGACTGTGTTTAAAGTTAAATATAACTTCGATCAATTAAAAAAAATGCGTTTTCTATTTGTTTATAAGTATTTATTGACCTGCCATAGTAGAAAGGAGTACGGCGTTAAAACTTAAATTTCAAAGCTACAGCTATGCAAGTAAGATAACGGTATATTAAAGTGATTTATACAACTTTTTCCAATTACAGAGTTGTAGAGCATCAATTAATGATAAAGAAAAAACAAAATTTGTTTTATTTAGATGAGACAAATCATCACCTGTATACACTAAAATATCCAAAACAGATGCATACCATATTGTGTCAACGTTTGATAAAAATACACAAGTATCAGCAAATCCACACAATTTAACACACTTATCGTAGTCTCTTTACTATCCACTATCTCAGTTTTCATTGACAGATTTTAGTATCTATAGATTTTCTAACATATATACCCGTAAATTTTAAATGGTATGTTTTAAACTTCTTAAACCTCAATGTGTATGGTTTTGTTTTGTTTGTGCTCTACTGTCATTTTTTTAAACTAATTAGACTGGAATCTACTGTTTAACGTGGACCCGAACCATTAGCAAACATCCATGCTACCGCCCGGTATCGAACCTTGAGCACCAAAGGCCAGACCACTAGCCAATTGGCCATCAGGCCGCTCAATATGTATGATAAGGGGCATTTATTAAAACATTTATCTTTAAAACTATTGGTTTTAATCAAATCATTGATATTCCTTTTATAAATAGAGAAAAGAATTATTATTTCTTTAGTAAATCTCAATTTTTGTTTCTGGTAACACTCAATGAATTTTAAAGTATTATATTGTTTGGAATTAGTATAAAAAGTATTACATTACCGCTTTGCAAAATATTTATTTATTTTTTATAGTTCAAAAAATTAGTTCAAAACTGTTATTGATTCTTTGCGAATAATTTTTCTGACACTATAAAAACATTTCAATAACAAATACCGATATATTTCAACTTGCTGGATAATTTATCAAATGAATATGACTATGGATGTAATCCATTGTCTTACAATTTTATCAAAATGTGTTTCTTAAAATAAAACTACAATGATTTGATCATTAATTATTAGCTCATTTATCAAGTCAAAAACTTTAAACGGTTAAGCAAGACAAAAAAAATTGTTTTTAGAATATTTTCGCGATATAAAATAAATTCAAACAGAAATGAAACTAGCTAGAAGTTATGTATCTACTCAATCGATTTTATTAGCACATAAAAAGTCTTATATTGTCACTTTATAAATGTTGCTAATTATATATCTGATTAATATAGTGTCGCGTAAACATAATTAGGATAGTTTGAGCTGGCAACTCGATGAGAGATAACATAGTTTAATAACTGATTTTTTGCAGCGGCTACATTTGGTTGTGAATATGACAAGACTGAATGTACAAAAATAGAAGTTTCCAGAATACTTTTCTGGAAATGTAATGAATATTCTAGAATTCTAACACAAGCATGTTAAAAAACATTGTTTTTCAGTACAGTTTGGCTTGTCGGTCATTTTTTGTAAACTTTAGATTAATTAGACCGGGACCTACAGTTTAACGTGGATTCCGAACCACTACTACTACTACACCACACCACATCACTGTGCCTAGAGCTGAGTTGCCCCTATACAGTTTGGGAATGATGTGGGTGAAATGAATGGACGCACGATGAAGGCGGAAAAGTTTTGCATAATTCACTTTTGGAGGTACAGAAGCTGAACAATGGGGAAAATTCATACAAGAACAGAACTAAATATATATATATATATATATATATATAAATAAAAAAAATGAAGAAGGGTGAAATACGAAAAATATAAAACGTTAGGAAAGATATTAGAGGAAAAAAAAATTAAAAGCAATATAATACAATAAACATTACAATGGAAATTATACAAATCTGAAAGCTGAAGGAATATTCATCAAATCAATTATTATAGAATTTAGAAAATCTTAATAGCTAATAAATAAATAGACGGTAGAAGCAGTTGCTGCAATATTATGGACAAGGGTAATAAAAAAGGCGGGGGATATTACATGAGAGATAAATATGCTAGGTATATAACTAGAAAAATAGTTCACATAAAAAATTTTGATTGTGCAATTTGGAGTTTAAATGAAAAAGAAAACGAATTGTTTCAAATTTAGTGTGCCCTAGAAATATGATCATGCACCCACTTACATTATAATACAAAATTTCCTTTGATACATACACAAGCATAAATTTTTTTAAACAAATTACTTAAATATGCAAACATAGTACGGTTATGTTACCTTAAATACATACACAAGCAAAGATTATTATATAAAGCTAATAAATAATAATAAATAATCATGATTTTTGGAATATCTAGTTAGACGATTTGTCTGCCGATTCAGACTGTATTTCTGCTAGATTCGAATCTAGGAACGTTAATTAGTAACTCTAACGTTTCACCTCAACGCCATAGGCGCTTGAGGATTTGAAGCAATATAGCCCATCTTAAATTCTAAAACAAGCTAAATATATCAACATTCATGAATTTCAAAATAATATTTTACATGATAATATAAAAACTGAATAATAATAATAAAAAATCCCATAAAAAAACTTATGAAATTTTTCACTCATTCAATCAGCTTTCTTTTTTTTTTCGGTTGACTGACCGAGCAATAAAAGTTTTTTTTTAACAGATCATACTTATCTAATATAATCACAAAAGATGTTTGCATTAAAAAATTTCAGAATATCTATACTTATAAATAAAGTTCACAATAAGAATAAAATATTAAAACATTATTTTTAATCACTTTTATTTTCTGACCTTGGGAGTGAA
>BPLQ01006753.1:863158-878093 GCA_021605075.1 Caerostris darwini
AAGCAACTATAAGGTATGAACTAGCAAGCAACTATAAGGTATGAACTAGCAAGCAACTATAAAGTATGAACTAGCAAGCAACTATAAGGTATGTTAAAATGTGTTGTACAAAAATTAGTTTCGAAATGTAAATTTTAGATACTGTTCAAACCCATGTAAAAAAACGATGATTATTTTTCTCAAATGTTTCCAAATATTTTTTACCAAATGTTATTTTCTTAAATGACCAAACATTAAGGAGAAATTGAATAAATCACCATAATAAGTATATGGTTGAAAAAATAAAACTCATTTTATGTTACACACTTTTTTTTACATATTTTCTATAAGTCAATCTCAAAAACATATTTTTTTGCACATATTTTCAATATCCAATTAATTACCCAATAATTCTCAGTATTTTGATGCACCCTACGATAAAATGATTTTTATAAAATTAAAATTGCATAGAAATATATTAAAATAAATGTAATTTTATGCCTAAAAACTCTTTTTGAAACCTTTATTCAAAATGGTAATATCGAGAAATCACAAATTTTCTTAAAGGTATATGAATACTTAACAAAATAGCTGTATAATACAATACTTATATATATATGTATCATGCCTGCGACCTTTCTAACATTTTTATTATATATTTCTGTACATTAGTTGCTAATCAGTAATACAAGTGTTTATTCTAGTTGCAGTTTTTTGTATCATTTACTTATTGAATGTAATTAAAGCAATATTACTTCTAACGAACAATTATAAAATAAAAAAGAAAGAGAGAAAATTCATTTCTAATTCTTCCATTCTAGCCGAGTTTATGTTCTTAAACGCTTCTTTTTTTATTCTTATTAGTACATGAGAGAACATTTGTATTTTTAAATGAATTTAATCATTGTCAGTCGCTTTAAAAGAAATTGTAATACAGTAAGAAAAATAATCAAACAGAAAACACTATTAATATAGAATTTCAAATACATGAAATTCTATCGCAGATCGAGGACTACTGTACTTAATCATTTGCATAAAATAAACTTCCTACCTGAGTCCGAAAACCCTGTAGTAGCAGGACATGGAGTGTAAGACACTGATGTCATATCCAGAGGGGATGGACTTCCTTTTAGAGAATCTGAAATAAACTAGTTTAAGAATTGGAAAAGAAAAGTGTGAATGTGATAAAAAATAATTGGATAAATTATAATAAAAGAAAATATTTGAACATAAAAATCTCATAAGATTGTAACAAAAAATACCATTAATTTAACACATTTACCATTAATGCAATTTTGGCATGATATTAATTTAAAAGTGATGAATTTACCACGTTCTTAAACCATGAGATATAAATCAAATCATTATCAAATAATTGTTTTTATTTAAAATGGGTGCCATTACATAATAAACGGTGCACTAACGTTCTTCACATTGATGTTTCGCTCTATGAAAACGCTAGTACGGTATTCAGTGTGCAAAATGTAAACAATGGAGTTGATACCAAAGAAAGGTGCATATGTTACTTACGTTTGTGGCAATTTGGAGAATAAAACGCTGTGATCATTGACGATATTTCTCCATACTTACCGTTGCATACGGCAGATGTTTTGTGGATATTTAAAAGGCATATAAGTATTTTTATTTGATTGGTAAACTATACTTTTTAATTTTTAATCTATTTTTTATTTAATTTCCAACATGACACTCCCAACGATTTAAAAGAAAAACAAAACTCCAAAAGGAAAAAAAATAAATTATAGAAAATAAAGAATATGCAATAAAAAGTGGTCAGATGGTTACTTTTTTTGTGTCGAAGGAAATAATAAGCCAATGTGTTTAATTTGTAAAGAAAGTGCGTACGTTTTCAAAAACTGTAATTTGAAAAGACATTACACGCAAAAGTACGCTGTAAAGTTTTGTGCTTTTCGAGCTACGTGTCGGAAAGACAAAATAACGAAATTGAAGTATATCGACTCAACACATGTTTTTGAAAGATAAGTGACAACTGAAAAGGATTAAATTTTAAAAGCTAGTTTTGGGGTCGTAAAATCCATAGATAAAAAAAAATAGATGACGACGATGAGTTATTAAACAATGTATGGAAAAGGGGCTTATACAATTTGCACTGATATATAGATCTCGTTGGAAATAGGAAAATCTAGTTGATAAATAGGAAAATCTGTCGAAAAAGTCATCGAAGCATTAATATCTCGAAATCTTAATAATTATATGTTTCTATCCTTTTTATGCTTATGATAATAAAATTCCTAAATTAAAGTTTAAATTACTTAAATATGGTAATATATATTCTACGTTTTTTTCTCATTTCAACTATAGTTAGTGTATTTTATGCACTGTTCAAGCCCAAAACAGTATATCTTCTTCTAGTGTGGTTTAAAGAAGCTAAAAGTTTGGGCATCCTTACTAAAACAGCGATTCGTCCTAAATACTACATTGAGTAAAGTTTATCCAATTTTTCATCAGTAAATAAATAACTTAAGAATGAATACTGATTTGTAATTTCTTTTATAATTGGAAATTATTTGCAATTTTATTGCTTTTGTTAAAGGTTATGTTTTATTAACTGCATTCATAATTTATTTTTCGGGGTAGTTTCTTTCTTTCTCTTTCATATCTACCTTAAATTGTTTCGTGTTACTTACTTACAACTTAGTTTTTTTTAAAAAAAACTGTGCATCTAAACTAGCATAAAATTTGTCATGCTATCGAGTTACAACGTTGGTCATTTTTTTATTTTCTAATGTGCAGAAATACCATGCCATTTCGAGTTTCAATCCTGCAGGATTCATGCAGCCTTTTGATAAAAATAGCATTAGTTTGTCAAATGTGATTTATTTTGTGAATAATTAAGCTAAATTCTGTGTTTTAAATTTTGTTCTTTTTTTTTCGTTCTAAAATTCGTTCTTTTTCTCTTTCGCTAGAATTGTGATAAGTCAAATAAGAACACAGAAGGAATAAAAATTGTAACGCGAAAATGTGGATATTTAAATAATTATGATGGTGCAATTTAAATATGTTAGGGATGAGATAAGAGGGGTCTACTAAGAATTAACTGTACTGTAGGATATAATAATTATAAAACTGATCATATATTAAAAAATTCCGGAAACAAAAACAAGATGTCCTCTATTCTGCAGGTTAGCCACACTGCTGTTTTTTTAATTAAGTACTTAAACCATACAGCAAGATTCAGTTCCTAAAATCTCTGTAGTTACATATGAAGATCAAAGTAAAGAATAAGTTAAAATAAGTCGAAACAAGTAATATAAAAATTTTTTTTTTTTAAAGTCACTTCCTACTTTTTTTTCACTATATTGCAGAAAGTCTTTTATAAATAATTTTCATTCATTTTTTATGTTTATCTGGCGCCATCTATTGGTAGATATATGCAACTTAAATCTAAAAAAAACTAAAATTAATTAATTAAATTTAATGAATGAATTAATATTTGAAAAAACTGTATTAACATCAAATGTCATCCACTACAAATTCAAAAGAAAATATATTTGAACTTGAGTGGATGAATAAAAAGTATTTTATTAACGATTGAAAATTTGAACAAGATATATATAGGGAGAGTGTGAGCTAATAGAAGGAATTGAAATGAAAGAAAATGGTATTTGAAATAACTAAAGCATAAATGATTTGCGTTTTTATTACGAATTTATATCATAAACAGTTATCTATATATCGAAGCGTAAGTTATTAAATGACATTTAAGGGTATATTTCATCTCGTATATTTCGGGCATCTCTTTGAGCTAATAGAAGGAATTGAAAAAGAAAATTTTTGATAGAAACAAAAAATTAAATTTTTAATTAATTTTTATATTTTTTCTTTGACTTAATATCTAGTTTACGTGTTTGCAAGCGTTAAGTTTTTTTCTGCTATAATAAGTCCGTTAACAGAATATGAAATCCCAACTACATGTTTGCAAATGATATTAAAAACAAAATACTTACAATAAAAAGGAGTACTTATCTTTTAATTCATTTTTACATCATAACAAGAACATTAAATAACAATTTTCTTGTGCTTTTAATTAATGAATAATTGGTATTTTTTATATTTTACTAATGAACTTCAAAGTTAACAGCATATCAATGCACATTTTTTTTTTTTTATTTACAGTACCATCAACAAAAGCAAACTGCAATATAGGATAACATGGAACAGAAAAACGAAACACAAAATACCTCGTTAACTGGGGTAATTATTTTTAAGGAATGCTTTTTCTAAAAAGAGTTCAAGGAAGTCATTTTTTTTTTCTACATTTTTTTATACACACCTATTCTCAGAAAAAAAAATTCGCGATTATAATTCTGGATTAAAAACATGCAATTAAGAATAATAAGAACTAAAACAAAATATACCTCACTACTTTAACTGGAAAGTTAAAGTATGAAAGGCCATTGTTCTTCCTTTAGAGTATTGTTGTAAGGACACAAAATAATAATTATTCGCATTCATTTCTTTACTGAAACTAAAATGAACTAAAAAGTTCACCTAGTTTTGTAGATCATTATTTGAACCTTATTTTTCCGATACGAAAGATATTTTATTTTGTATAGCAATAAAAAATATAAATAATTTATAGAACTTATGGAACTAACACATTGTTTATTTATATAAAAACTAGCAAATAAAATTCCGCATTTTCCGGTTTCATCAAATGGCAGAAAATATTTTACTTGAATAGGTTATGTAGAAAAAAAAATAAAAGAAAGTAGAAAGAAAAAGGAAATATTTAACTAATTATGAAACCTCATCACAATTAATAATTCCATATATGGAATAATTCCAATTAGAAAAACAATAGTTGCAAAACAAAAAATAATAATATTCATCTATAATTTCAACATGCAAAAACAATTAAAATAAATATTAAACAAACATTAATTTATTAACTTAAGTTAAAAGAACAAAAAAATCCATTATTAAATGAAAAATACATTAAACTTAAATGTAGGGTTAAAAAGCATCTGCATAAAAATCAAACGACAAGTATATGATGATATTAAATGATAAAAATAATTTCAACATGCAAAAAAAATTTAAATAAATATTAAGAAAATTAACTTAAACAAACATTAATTTATTAACTTAAGTTAAAACTACCAAAAAATCCATTATTAAAGGAAAACACATTAAATTTAAATATAGGAAAAAAACCCATCTGTATAAAAATCAAACGATAAGTAAATGAAGATATTAAATGATAATAATAATTTCAACATGCAAAAACAATTAAAATAAACACTAAAAAAATTAACTTAAACAGACATTAATTTAATAACTTAAATTAAAATTACAAAAAAATCCATTATTAAATGAAAAATACGTTAAATTTAAATATAAGAAAAAACATTTGTATAAAAATAAAACGATATGTAAATGATGATATTACATCAGTGGTTATCAAACCTTTTGAAGTCGGAACACATTTAAAATCCTACAAAAATTGTAGGCTCACTATATACAAATTTCTTAGAAATATATTATAATACTTAAGTCATATTGCAGAAAAAATAATGCGATAAAAAATAAAATGAAACGCACTTTAAGCTTATTTATTACTATGTTTATGAGAAATATGAGTGCCCTAGCGATTTCTTCAATGCTTGACCATATATTTGAAAGGCAAATTCTCGCGTGCCAATTTTCAAAGTCAATACATTGAAGATATTTTCTGTTTTTACTTTGTGAAGGTAGAATATCCTAATTCACATAAATGTGACGTTTAAATTAGAAGTAACATTTTCAAAGATTGACATGCATTCTTCTTTTATAGGAATCCAACAGGTTTTAAGAAACAATTTCTTATGCTTAATACTCAATCCTACTAGTTCTTTTTCAATTAATGTCCACAGAGTATTATTTACAGCTGGCGGAGTCTCACAGGCTACAATAGAAATTTTTTTTTAACATTGAAAATCACATAGACGCCAACTCTTTTAGTAGTCAACCATGGAAGTTACGATCCTAATAACATTTCTTGGCGCACTATCGCTGTTTGCCATTTTTTATGTGAATAATTATGGGGAGGTTAGAAAATCGTAATTCCCTTAAATGTGAGGTTAAAAATTGTAGTAAATTTTCAAAGCTTTTTTAGAGATTGGCACACATTCTTTTTTTATAGGAATTCATAAGGTTTCAAGAGACAATTCCTTATGTCTAATGTTCAATCCTACTAGTTCTTCAAATAATGTCCGAAGAGTACTACTTACAGATGGCGGAGTCTCATACACTGCAATATAACTTTTTTTTAATATTGAAAATCACATAGAAGCTAAAGTTTCTAGTAGCCAGCCATGGAAGTTACGCTCCTAGTAACTTCTTTGGCGCATTATCGCTGTTTGGCATGTTTATGCGAATCAAAAAAGAACAAGAAATGAATCAGAAAGGTTAGTTGTTTATATATAATAGAGTACAGTATACATCGAGTAACTATATTTGTATTTATATCTGAACACATATTTTTGTGGAATACCACAGGGCGCACTCAAAAATCTTCTAGGGCGCATGCTTTGAGAACCACTGTATTAAGTGCTAATTATGAACTAAGAACACATGCAGAAGTAGGAAACGAATTTTGTTTAGTCGCTGATTTGCGATAAAAAATTTATTTAGTTAAAAAAAAGAACTGATTTAAATTTTTCATGATTAAATTAAAAATACATACACGAAAAAAAAATGGACTAAATATAAGAATCTAAAATATAAGAACTACAAGCGAAAACAAATATATCTTTGGTTTTATCATATTCTAACCTGTTTTACTAGGAGTACCCCGGTTTCATTAAATATAATAAACGTTTAAGTTTATTCCGAATTATTATTTATTTATTCCATTAATTTAGTCCAAATATTCTTCTATTGGGCTCGAAGAGAAAGAAGGAAGAAGGGTTCATTTGCACTCTTGAAGGTCTATTAGCAGAGGTCATACAGCCGAACAAAACGAAAAATCGAGAAAATTTTGTTAAAAAAATTGCATGGCTAGAAATTGGAAAAATTTCAACAGGACAAACATCCTACAAATTCCTTGAAATCAATTACCGTATATTTCCGTGTATAACCCGATAATTTTTAGAACTTTTTAGAACAAAAAAACGGACAGATCCGCTAATCTCGCAAAAACATAGGTATTTTTCAGTTAGAGGGGCGGAAGTGATAAATCGCCAAATATTGCTAAATAAAGCACGTTTTGATTTCTTTAGTTTATGTTTCTTAAGTTTCTGAAAAAAATTAATTGTTAAATAAAATGAGTTCTTCGTTTTATTAAAATGCGTTGTTTTACAGTCGAAATTGTTTATATGTCTGTTTTGTTGTGTGGTCGCCAAAATGAATTGGCGAAATTTGCCCACAACTAACGGAAAAGAACCAAAACGTACACCAGAAGTAGTAATAGAATACCATAAACAATAAACGCTACAGGAATTTTTTCAATTTCGGCTTATATACGGGTTTAGAACTTTGGTACATTTTTTGAAGAACAAATGCGATCTCAGTTTATACACGATCTTACCGTATTTGGAAATATACGGTACTTCCTACCTCTACGTCAGTGGTTCTCAACATTAAGGTGGGATTGTCAACATATAAAAATTAGATAATATTACACAAATGAAAAATAATAATATTGTATGACTTAGATATGAACACAAAGTTCAGTTATCATGAATTTCAAAATTATGTTTTGCTCAATAAAGAATTTTCAATTATAAATTTAAAATCAATAAAATTACTGTCTTCTTTTATAATAACTTATTTACGCCAGAAAGATTTTTTTTAAATTTGGCTACCATCAAAAGCCAAGGAAGCCACAAAAATTTCTATAAAAATTTCTTCTGTTTCTGTATCAGGTGAAAGATTAAAAATTGTATATTATGTCTTACGTAATTTAAACTATTATTATATTTATAAGAAATTAAATACTTTGTATTTTCCGTTACATGGCAATACATATATTGACAAATTCCAACTTGTAACCACTTCTTTCAAATAAGTGGCAACAGCTATTTCAGCGCCCTCTGTAAAGACAACGAACTTCTTCAGTAGTGGCCAAGAACTATTCTGAAAAGGTTGAATGTAACACCTTTTTTTTTTTTTTTTGCAATTAACTTTTTGAAGTTTGTCCGTATGTAACAAAAGAGTCAATAAATAATTGTTGTATAACTTGGGCCCATCATATTTAACCTTATTTCCCTCTTTCCCGAATTCTTAATAATTTTTGAGGCACTGAATTCCGGAAGTTTTGATTTCGCGTTAAAAGTGTCTGCTTTTCACTACGTGCTGGTATAAAATAAAATATTTAAAATTATGTGAAAAAAGTTAGACTTTATTTTTAAGAAGGAGTACAAATTAAAAATGATTGAAAACCACTGGTAGCATAAAAGAAAAATATATCTAAAAATAACAATGATATTCTTTTCATATATTTTAATCGTGTTAAGAATTTTTTTAAAGAAATACATAGAAATAGAAATAATGATTACGATTTATTTTAATTAGTCTTAGAAAAGTCTTATTTTGAAATAAAGTTAAAAGGTCAAGAACATTTTTTATAAAAGTATAATATAGTTTTAGAAATGTGTTGAAAGAGAATTTATATACAGTAGTAGATGTTAGTGCAGTTTTATATAATGTATGTGCCAAAAGCAGTGTAAGTAGATAGCGCCTTAATCACTATTTGGGACTATTTACTTCTCGATGGTCACTTGCAAGAAAAATTACACCGTCAAAAACTTCCAACTTTAAATAGTCGAGGAAATAGAGGACATAATGGGAAAATATCAAAAGTGTTACTGAAATTAAAATGCTACATAACACGACTTAATGGCAATCAATTGAGCTAAATTTCCCACATTGGCTAGAAGCCAAGTCAGAGAGATTCAAGAACAGTGGTGTAAAATGAGGAAAAAGGTAATTTCGAAGAAGTATTAATACAATAAAACTAATATTAATTTTTAATAAAATTTTACATTCATAATATCAAAAGAAAAATTAGATGGACAACGTTCAACAATAATTAACTTTTTTCTTGCATAATGACGTTGTACCGTGCATGTCTTGACTAACACCCCCAACAAATAATCGATTCGTCCGTTCCCGCCTTTAAACCAGATGTTTATGTATTCACTGAATATCCGGTAGATTTGTTAGTTATTATTTTTGTAATATGTTTACCCCTTAAAAAACCAACACGAAACATTTCAGTTTATCAGTTAAAATGCAAATCGCAATTTTTTTGAGATACGTAAGTTATCTTGCAAATAGGAGATACATTATATTAGCTTACTTTATAAGTTTATATGCAGAACTCAGTAAATTGAACAAAATATTACAATTTCATAGAACCATAAAATGAAATAAATTTTTCAAATGTATATAAAGTTATATTTATATAACTTATAATTATATAAATATAACCTTATTATAACTATATAATTATTATTATAGAAATTATTTATTTATAGAAATTTGATTAAAATACAAATTTAATTTTAGAAAAAGCAGTTCATGCATGTCAAGTGGACAGGCAATATATATCAGAAAATACTTTAAAAATATTAACATTTTCGCTGTCGATCTTGTGTTAACGCGTTATGTAGAGTCACCGCTAAAGTGTCTATCACGCACCAGCGCGTGGTTTGGCGTGATGTCTCGCGTAACGCGTTGCGCATCGGCATTTCGTCCCCGTTTGAATCAGAAATTTATGCTAGTGTGTCTGTTGGTATTGGCGTAGAATTAACATAGAAACTAGTTGTAAAAGTATGTGGTTTCGAATTTATAGCTTTATTAGTTAAAAAAAACTCGTAATATGAGTTGTAGAAACGATAGTTTTGCAAGGCCGTCACGCTCTTCCAAAAATGAAATCTAATAAGCCTGTAATAGATGATGAAGTTACAAATTTGTTGGCTGAGCTTTCGGACAAGTACCCGAGTGATGTTAGTTATGACAACGATGCGAAAGTGATCCACAAATAAAATGTTTAAAAATATTGTTTGCATTAATAATGTAATTGCAACCAATTTTCAATAATTCATTTATATGAAATATTTGTTAATGATAAAGTCTTATTCCAAAAATAATGCATTTTGCTTCATTTTTACGCATCACGCGCCAGTGCGTAAAAATGCATTCAGAAAATACCTCTAGTGGCTATCTCTATCTAAATTTTACCACTAGTGGCTCTCACGTGCTGGCACGTAGTCAACATATTTCACCAGGAAAGGACTAAATATTAATTAGTAATCAATATGATATACCTACTCATGTTTTATTACCACTTTTCAAATATATATGTTATAGTAAGTCGCCTATTAATTAATAATAAATATGATATACATATTCATGTTTTATTATCACTTTTCAATCATATTTATTATAAAAAGTAAGTCTCCTAGACATTTAGATGAAGATTTTTGATTTTTTTAATAAGGGATGGTTCATATTTTCTTTACCGTAATCCAAGAATTTAAAATATGTAATGGAATGCTAAAAACGAAATGATACATAGGGTAAGATAATAATTATGATAATTAATGTACAATCAACATATCTGGTGGAAGGCATATTAACAATTGCAGCAACAGATGTACCATTTTTTTTAAAAGTGGAATACGTCTATTTTCATTCACTGAAATGAAGAATTTTGTAAGCTTCAATTACTTGAAGCTTACAAAACCAAGCTAAATGAAATGAGAGCCTTTTAGTCGGTTTAAAAAGAATAACTCAGCCCTTTTTTAAATTTAATAACTGTTTAAACTTCGAACGACAAACAATATGCTGCTTGCATGACTAATTTTTTTTTCTGAAGGTCAGAATTTAATCTCGCCTATTATTGAAGGAAATAATTATTTTAATCTTTAAGTTTCTAAGAGTTTAAGTTTAATCTTTCTTAAAGTTCTAATAATTACTTGAAGGCTTTATTAAAATCAAAACTCATATAATCTATTTCCCAAGAAGAGGACGATTTTAAACGTTTATTTATCAACATTTCAAAGGATCACCTGATGACTTTATTATCAAGTCTAATGTCGTCCAATGCTCAAAAGCGGATGATTTCAAAAGTTGAATTATCAATATTAATATCATTATCATTATCAGTATAAATATTAATATTTCGAAAGATACGCCTGATAACTTTATTATCAAATATCATCTCCTCCATTGCTCAAAAGCGGATGATTTATCAATATTTCGATATGTACACTTGTAGCTTTATTGTCAAATTCATATCATACATTGTTTAAAAGAGGATGATTTCAAAGGTCGATTTATCAAAATTTCGAAAGGTTACACCTGAAGGCTTTATTAAGATTATAAATTTCAAATCAACCATTGTTAAAAAAGGGGATGATTTCAAATCATGATTTATCAATTATTTCGAAGATGTACTTCGATATTTCCGTTATTGCGTAGGGCACTATCTCGTATGCAAGAAAATGCTATCTGAAAAGAACTGATAGTAAAAGAATCTTGGAGACTTATAAATAAATGTTATACGCAAATCTGATACCACTCAAGCCATTTTTTGGAGAGCCAAAATTAAAGTTCCAATCAGATAATGTTGCTAGCTATTCATCAAACCAAACAAAATTGTTTTAAACAAAAAAGATTGATGTTTCAACTTGATAAGTCTAAGTCCTGATCTAAACTCCTTAGAAAACCTGAGGGTTATTTGTCGCGCCATGTAAATGAAAGCAACAGTGTCATTCCGCATATTGAATTGGAAGTCACCGTTAAAGAGAAACTGGACAATATTCCAAGGATCTGTTCTTAAAAATTTATCAATTCGATGGCAAATCGTATGTTTCAAGTTACTCAAAAAATGGTGGAGTAATTGTTCATAAATTCTCTATAACCTTCTTCAAGCGGCCTACTTTATCTTATGCCAAATTAAAATAACTATTTAATATATTATAATTTTTTATATTGCCATTTTGTATTAAAAATTCATATAATTGCTAAGACTTTCCCAATTGTATAAAGAATTGGAACATAAAACACGATTAGGACTTAGGTTAGTAAAAGGTAAGCATTTAAATATTAGAAAAATATTTCATTCAAAGTTATCAAATTTATTGTAAATTAGGACAAAGAACGTTTGCCATTATCGTACCAACTGGACGTAAAGTCTCGTTATACGTTTCTGTCTTTCTTTCCATTCATAACAAATGGGTCTTAACTCTGCTGACTCGAAAATGTCGGGCATCGGCAAACGATTTAAAAATAAAACTTTGGTTAATAAAAGGTAAGCTATTAAATATTAGAAAAATATTTTATTCAATGTTATCAAATTTATAGTAAATTAGGATATAAGAATGTTTGCCATTAGCGTACCACCTGAATGTATAGCCTTGTTATAAGTTTCTTGTCTCTGATTTTCTATCTTTTCATAACAAATGAGCCCAACTCTGCTGATTTTTAAAACATAAGACATCGACAAATTTTTATTTCAAAAATTCATGTGCATTTTATGCGATTGCAAAAAAGCATGTCCCGTTTGCACAGTAAAGTAGCACAGTTTACTGTGCACAGTAAAGTAGCTGTGGTTGTTGCATTAAAACATATGCACAAGATTATTTCGCTTATTAATATAACATATGTAAACAATAATTTTAGGCATAGATATTAAAAAAATTATGAACAGAAACCTTTTGAATAATCACTCTTGAACTTGGTTACTACACAAAATGAATCAAATACTAAATCAGGTTTTGTTACTTATTTTTAATTATATATATATATAAAGTATATATACAGAGTGAGACAATATGGGAGCATATATAACATGATTTATAATGGCCGGCAGGTACTTATTCCTTCAAGAAGTTTCAAGATGTCATATTAATTTCTTAAGGTTTTTTTTTAAATTTCCTTTACGACTTGTTTCTCATGACGTAATTGTATATTTTGTAAACATGTATATTTTTTTATGAAATCTCTATACAATTTTTTGTTCCTTCTATGATGTTTGTGAATATCTAATGATTTTTAGTTTTGCAATTGCAGCGTATGCGCGCATCAGATATTGACTAATTCATTCTCATTTGTTTTTTATAAATTCTTTTTGACGGTAAGCACATGAAAGATGTATATATAGAGAATGCTGTTAAGGATTTGTAATGCAAACTTATTGTGTTTTTCAAAAGTTCTGGCATTATATATATATATACAGAACTGACAAGGAGTGAACTAGATACACAACCACTTTTACACCACAAAAGCTACTATGGGTATTTGCTACATACAAAATGTATAATAATACCATCATAGCATTCGCAATACAAGTACCTCACATTCAGGCGCCTCTCTCACTCTGTATATATATATATATATATATAAACTCATGTTTGTGAAAATTGCAACACCATGAAGGAATCGTCATAATTGAATGAAATTTAATACACAGTTGAGTGGTAGTGGTACAAATAAATGATTAAATGTTCAAAGCAAACAAACAATAACAAGAGATCGGAATCAGTATTTTGTGTAGCCACCACGCGCCGCAATAAATGCTGCTGCACGACGTGGCATGGAGTCAAACAAATTTTGAATGTCTGCCTGAGGAAGAGCATTCCATATTGTTTGTATGCGCACCAAAAGTTCGTCTGCAGAAGCAACAGGACGAGGATCACGCTCGAGACGCCGACCAACGAAATCCCACACATGTTCAATCGGCGACATATCCGGGGAATACGCAGGCCAAGGAAGAAGCTGTACCTGCCGCGTTGCAAAGAAGGATTGAACAGTCCTAGCGATATGAGGGCGGGCATTGTCCTGTTGATATATAGCGCCTGGCAAGCTTTGAAGGAAGGGAACAGCTTGGGGATGTAGAACTTCACTGATGTACCGGTTGCTGTTCAGATTGCCCACAATTCTTAGCAATTGAGATTGTCCATGATATGCTATGGCACCCCAGACCATAACTCCGGGTGTTCGTTCACTCCGGAAGGTGGCGTTCACCGGCATAGCGTCTGACACGAATGCGGCCATCATGGTACCACAAATTAAAGCAAATTAAATTAGCGCGGAAATTAAAGCGGCAAATAAAACACGACATGCTGCCAATCAGCACGCCAGTCTCTATGCTGAGCGGCCCATTGTAGCCGCAGGCGGCGATGGTTTAGCGTGAGAGGGATCCTGTATAAAGGAGAACTTGCGCGCAGTCCACGCTGCAGCAGACGTCTACGAATTGATGAAGCACACAATGAAACACCTGTAGCTATTGACCACTGTGCTGCCAATTGTCTAGAGAAAGCTGTACGGTCCGTCAGCGCCATGCGGACCAGGTGTCTATCATCGCGAGCTGACGTCACATTTCGGGGTCCACTCCCGGATTTCCGAGTTGTCCGACACTCGTCCATCCGCTGCTTCCAAAGACGCATCACGGTGCTGCTGTTACGCTGCACACGAGCGGCTACTGCACGATAAGACAATCCAGCTTCACGAAGGCCGATGATTCTCCCCCGTTCAAACTCTGTAAGTTGTTCAAATCTCGCTCTCTTTTGTCGAAGAGGCATAAGTAACGATTGAGCTAACGTTTACCACTAGCAGATAACCACCGATAATCATACACGCCTCGCTACAACCGTCTATTTATTCGGATCCCTCCGTCGTTAAGAGGGCGCTGCTCAGCATACGCATGCGCTACGGATTTTAAATTCTAATCATTTGCATATCATGCGCTAATTTGCATTTCCTGAAAATTTCAGCTCACTCGCGTAAATTCTTCATGGTGTTGCAATTTTCACAAACATGAGTTTATATATATATATGGGTGCGCAGTACATCTACCTCCCCATGGTGCATCTGGTAACACTTTTTAGTGACTAAAAGATCTACAACTTGGCATTATGTTAGATTAATGAACTCTGTTTCAGCATGTATTATTGTATTCTCTGTTCTTTTTTTTTTTTTTTTTTTT
>BPLQ01006753.1:878193-889017 GCA_021605075.1 Caerostris darwini
TGTTTTTTTTTTTTTTTTTTTTTTGCTGTAATTGTTCATAATCTGCCATTGGAAATAAAAAAATATTATTTATATTTATAAAGAAGAATTGGCTTCAGATTTGAAGTGCGCATAAGCTGCAGTAACGAATCTAAAAATCAGTAAACAAACACAAATATCAAAAGGTTAAACTGCTAGAAATTCATTGGCAGATAAAAAAACACAAAAATTTATGTAAAAAGAGGGCGTGAAATATGATGTCTAGGAAATCCGTAAAACAAGAAAGAATTTCGTAAAAATAAAAAGGAATATTTCTAAAAATACAAAAATTACTCATAACATCTTTCAATCTCTATCTATCTCTATGTATATTGAAAGATAGAAGATTATATAGAAAATCGTGCGGGCATGGGTTCCTAGGAAAAGCTATCTCCAGGACACAATAATTTTATTGTGAGATTTTTGTTGATTTGATGGACGAGCTTTATCTTGCCTTTTTTTGTAGTCATATACGTGCATTTTCTTTCTTGTCTGTTTCCGCCGCTTTTTGTCTTTTATCTTTTGATGTATATGCCAACGGCCGTACCATGCTGAATATACCGGTTCTCGTTAGATCACCGAAGTCAAGCATCGTTGGGCGCGGTCAGTACTTAGATGGGTTACCACCTGGGAACACCGCGTGCCGTTGGCAAATTTGGGACCTGAATGGCCGAGTGTCTAGTGCTCTGGCGCTCGGTGCCACAGGTTTCGGGTTCGAATCCCGGCGGTGCCATGGATGTTTGTAGTGGTTCGGAATCCACTTTAAGCCGTAGGTCCCGGTCTCCTATGACTGTAAGAGCGTCACGGAGCAAAAGTCAGGCTTCTACCTACGGGTGCTCCATCACAACAGCGGCTGCTTCCTTCCCCTTCAATCATAAGTATGTATGGGCTCGTGGGCTTCGCCAGCCAAGTGGGATAAGAAACAACAACAACAATCTTTTGATGTATTACGTGATTAAGGAGTTTTAGTTTTCCTTATAGTTTACGAGACTTTTGGATCTTGAATAAATTCATTTCAATTTTTTTCTGTTTTTGTTAATTTTTTTATTTATCTATCTATCTATATCTACCTATCTATCTATCTATATCTATCTATCTATCTATCTATATCTATCTATCTATCTATCTATCTATCTATATCTATCTATCTATCTATCTATATCTATCTCTCTATCTATATCTATCTGTTTTTTTTTACTGTTTGCTTCTTGTTAATATCACAAGGATCATGTGGTCTTTATAAGTCTGTGCATCGCGTGCCATGTTGCCATGTTTAAAGAATCTGCTACAGGTAAATTTTAGAGAACAACTGTAAAAAGAAATTAAAACTTAATTTTAGAATTTAAACTGATATTTTACATAAAATATTGCTCGAAGTATATCAAAAGAACCATGACGACAAAAAACAAACAAACATTGTAACGTAATAATTTTGAATTTCTTGTGGAGTAAACTTTAAAATTAAAATAAATTTTATATGGAAGCCATTTGTATCTTACTTAGAAATTCACACAGTAGAAACTCGTATTCTAGAAAATTTTAATATATATATAAATAAATTTGCATACCGAATTTAATTTCGGAAATAAAAAAAACAAAATGTGATTCTTTGCCTTAGAGCCTGATGGTAGAGTGTCTAGCGCTCGGTACCACAGGCTTCGAGTTCAATGTTTGTAGTGGTTCGGAATTCTTTTTAAACAGTAGGTCCCTATTTAATATGATTGTTGGGCGTAGAGCTGACAATCCTAGCCTGTACTCCTGTCTCGAAATCTGTCTTTAGACAGGCGGCCTTGGCCTAACATGGACTGTAGTGCTAGGGAATTAATTAGTTAGATTCTTTGACTTATATTCCAAATGTATGGAAAAGATCGTGCCATACTCATCCTCAGTCTATTTGACTTTAAAAATAAGATTGATAATTTGTTTTTGAAAGATTTTCAGATTTTAATGATTGGCAAATAAAAGAACATGATCCAACATTAGTTTAATAAAAAAAACATCACAATATTAGAAAAAATTTATTCAAATGTTTTTATTTTATTCTAGACTAGAATATGAGATTCATTTTTCAAAAATTGTCTACCTAATAAAAAAATCATTAACTATGTATTTTTTCATCTCAACCCTATTTACTACCATAAACACGTTTCATTCTAAAATTGCGCTCAAAACAGCAGATGTGGTTCACACTAAACATCATTTACATTCATCATTATACGTCATTCAGACCGTTGGGATTAACACATATTAGTGAACAAACATTTTTAGGTAGGGATATAAAAAACTTGATAAACAAAAACCATTGGATATTAGACAAACCATTAGACCAGGGGTCTCCAAACTACGGCCCGCGGGCCAAATCCGGCCCGCCAGTGTCATCAATCCGGCCCGAGACAGCGCATAGCTTATTGTTGCTGTAATAAGTAGGATAAAAAAACACAGAATGATAAAAACTCGGTTTTATTAACTTGCTAGGTAAAGCTTAATGGCAAGCATAATACGCAAAATATTTAACTTAAGCATAACAACTAACAAATAATTAAAATGAATCCCTCTAACATTATAAACTAGTGAATATCCCGCGGTTACCCTCGGTAGTTATGTTGGGGTAAATATCGCATATGTTTGTATATCGGTGTTTGGAATGCATATGTCCTGAATCAAACAGATGATTTTTATCCTGAAATTCCCTCAGGAACGGAAAAGCTAAATTAATGCGAATGAAACTGCGGGGTATCCACTTGTAAAAAAATACTAATGAGGTTTGTGTAATTGTGATTTTTCACTGGCAATAGTTTGTTGTTAGCAAGTATATGCTCGCTCAGAGCGCGTACTCGGCGACTGGTCTAGAAATTATGGATAATGGCAGAAAAATGAAAACGGTTTTGGCCCTTGGTACTTACTGGAGTAAACAGTATGGCCCTAAGGTTGGAAAGTTTGGAGACTCCTGCATTAGACAAAAAAAATTCATTAAATTTACGTAATAACATACATCAAAATTCATTCTTTCATTTTTGTGTTAAATAGCATCACAACATACATTTGCACATGTATTTTATTTCTATATTATTATACATATAGAAATAAAATACATGTGCAAAATACTTTGCTTCGAGTTTTTTCTTTCGATTTTTTGAGGCCTGTGGCCACATTACATTGAGTAGATGCGACTCACGGCCTTCATAAGTCCGTGCATCCCTAACGTAGCTTATTGAAACCTTTCAGGAAAAGCATTGCTAAAATTCTTAGTAGGGAATATAAACTACGTAAGTTATTAGAAATTCCCACGTGAATTTCCGAAATCAAATAAGGATTTGATTCCTTTTAATATGAAATTTATGTAAATCAGCTAAAGTCACAGTGGTCCTTTCTTCACTTGTATTTGCTTATTAGATCTACGCTGACCGAGGATTAGATCCTATCTGTCTGTCCTATCCTATCATATCTGCCCTATTAGATCCATGTCGAGCCTTAATATGACATTATGAACTTCTTCAAAATGTGTGTTCAGAAATCTTAGAATGAAATATACACTACGCCAGTTATTAGAAATTCCCACGTGAATTTCCGAAATCAAATAAGTTTTTGATTCCTCTTAATGTGAAATTTATGCAAATCAGTTAACTCACGGTGACACCTTCTCCACTTGTATTTGTTTATTAGAAAGCTATGCTTTTCAACCCGCGGCTTAACAGGACATCATAAACTTCTTCAAAATATAGTGTGTTCAGAAGTCTTTGAATGGAGTATACACTACGCAAGCTATTAGAAATTTATAAGAGTTTTTTCCTAAATCAAATTTGGATTTGATTACTCTCAAAAGTGAAATCTATTTATGCCAGTAACGATCACAGTCATTCTTTCTTATTTATTTATTTGACTTATATTGTGTCCAACCCACGGCCTTACATAGCACCATGAACTACAAAATATGTGCTCATAATTCTTAGTAAGAAATATACACCACAAGCTATTAGAAATTCACACGAGAATTTCCGAAATCAAATTGATATTTGATTATTTTTGTGTGAAATTTATGTAAATATGTTAAGCTCACAGCGATCCTTTTTTCACTTGTATTTATTTATTAGATCTCTACTAACCAATCCGAGGCCTAATATCGCCCCATGAACTTCTGGGGCCTGAATGGCCGAGTGGCTAGCGCTCCGGCGCTTGGTACACAGGTTTCGGGTTCGAGTCCCGGCGGTGCCATGGATATTTGTAGTGGTTCAGAATCCACTTAAAAATCGTAGGTCCCCGTCTAATTGGATCGTAGAGCGTTGTGGAGGCATTGTTACTCCGCGTCCGTGGCTTATCTTTGAGTTACACGCGCCCCTTGGGTAATGCAAAGTGAGTAACGTCTGTGCAGCGCTTGCCTTAAGGCATCCAAGACCAAGCTGTCTAAGTGTTTGCCGGCTGCATTAGAAAGAAAAAAAAACTTCTTCAAAATATAGTGTATTCAGAAACCTTAGAATGGAATACAATACGCAAGCTATTTGAAATTCTTTCTTGATTTTCTGAAATCAAATGAGGATTTGATTCTTCTTAATATTATGTATATCAATAAGCTCACAGTGATTCTTCTATTTATTTATTGTCCAAACCAAATCCAAACATGACATCATGAACTTCTTTATGAATATATAGTGTGTTTTTGAATTATTTTAGTAATTTTCTGACATTCTAATTATACAGCAAATAATGCTTTAAATTCTATTTAAATACCTACAGCGGTGGTCAAAAGTTTTTATTTGAGTTCAATGCGATTTTTAACAACCCGCAATATTTTTATTATCAGAAACATCAATCTGTTCGAAATGTTTTGTCAATTTCAAATATTTATTAATTAATGTGTCAGTTCACATGCTAGAGATTTTTATACTATAACAGGTGGGCTGAAAAGTGCGTCGGCTGACACATAGCTGGCGCTACTAGTATTAAATCCATATGATTTTTTAGTTCCCCTAACCTTCAAAAGACACGTGTATAAATTTGACAGCTGTTGCACTATTGGTATGTGAGTTATAGCATTTTTAGTGAAGCAACTTTTGTTAGTTTGAAAAAATGGATAAAAAGGAATTTCGCATGTTAATAAAGCATTGCTTTTTGGCGAAAAAAAATACTATTGAAGCCAAGGCTTGACTTGATAAACATTATTCGGACTTTGAGCCAGGAAAACCAACCGTAGAGAAGTGGTTTGCGAAATTTAGACGAGGCGAAATGAGCACAGAAGACGATGCATGCAGTGGACGCCCCAAAGAGGCTGTTACCGATGAAAACATCAAAAAAGTCCACAAAATAATTTCATATAACCGTAAAGTGAAGTTGATTGAGATAGCTGAGACCCTAAAGATATCAAAGGAACGTGTTGGACATATCGTGAAGGAATATTTGGATATGCGATAGCTCTGTTCAAAGTGGGTGCCGCGCGAGCTCCCAATAGACCAAAAACAACAACGAATTGATGATTTTAAGCAGTGTTTGAAACTGTTCAATCGTAATAAACCCGAATTTTTGCATCGATATGTGATAATGGATGAAACATGGCTCCATCATTTCATCCGGAGTCCAATCGACAGTCAGCCGAGTGGACTGCACGTGATGAACACTAAAAATGCTACAACTTCACTAAAAATGCTATAACTCACATACTAATAGTGCACCAGCTGTCAAATTAAAACAAGTGTCTTTTGAAGGTTCGGGATAACTAAAAATCATATGGATTTAATACTAGTAGCACCATCTATGTGTCAGCCTACGAACTTTTCAGCCCATCTGTTAGTATAACACGTAATTCAAACTGCTTCATCGTAAGAACACCGAGAAAAAAAAACTAAAGTGAAGAATTATTTTCTATTATGCAGTTTCACAGCTATAATTTTTGAACCACTGACGACACCATAAAAAAAAAATTACAAAATTGAATAGCTAAAAAAAAAAAATGACATGAGATAGCAGTACTTAAAAATTAATAAAAAAGAATAGCTACTATTCAAATACTGTCGCATTCTGTGTAAAAAAAAAAATCAAACACTTCAGTGATGCAAACATTTCACTCCTTTTTCTAAATCTGGCGCTCGTTACCAAAGGTTTCGGGTTCGAGCCCCGGCGGTGCCATGGATGTGTGTAGTGGTTCGGAATCCACTTTAAACTGTAGGTCCCGGTCTGTTTAGCCTAAAGTGTGCACAAGATGACCGTAGAACGACGAACCAAACCAAACCTTTTTCTAAAATACTTGTATTGTTAAATTGTAAATATTTCTTCTATTAAGTTATTCCTAATTTAAAAAGTAATAACATTTTTTATAAGTATTATTTCTACAGAATTTTAACAATATTCTTATTCTTGATCTATTCAATTACTTAAAAAAACATTCTGGGGAAAAAAAAAAAGATTATTTTTCACATAAGTAAAACGCCGGATATCACTTATTACCTTTTTTGCATACATTTAGAACCAGCAAATTTTATATACGGAGCAGACTTTATTCAGATGCGCCGTAAGAATCGACACTCATGTGTTAGGTTATAATAACTAACATCTTCATTGGCGTAACAGCCCCATGGTAGGCCGACTCCATGTGCCTACTGGCAGAGTTAGAGACATTAGATCCATAATGGCACTATACTCGCATTTTGAAGGATCATCCCAAGGGACGGTATCTCAGCAGGGTTTATAACTAGCTATAACTATCCTTAACTAGCCCAATGGAATGATATTCTAGGTATAGAATTATCATGTCCATTTTTCTCAATAGACGCAGCACTTTGGGGTTTAGGCATCTCTTATCGGGCTGAGACCAATTGCCTATGGCCTTTGGCACTACAGGCTTCAGGTTCGATTCCTGGCGGTGGCATGGACGTTTGTGAGTGGTTCGGCATCCACGTTAAACTGTAGGTCCTGATCTAATTAATTGAAAGTGTGCACAAAATGACCTTAGAGCGACAAACCAAACCATATCGGGCCATGGAATTATCATGTAATTTGGAAGTCCCAAGTGGGGGCCTAATGCCTGAGTGGCTAGCGCTCTGGCACTCGGTACCACAAGCTTCGGGTTCGAGTCCCGCTGGTGCCATGAATGTTTGTAGTGGTACTTTACCACTAAACCATTTTAAACCGTAGGTTACGGTCTAACATGATCGTTGCGGGGGGTAGTGTTACGCCGCGTCCATAGCTTATCCTGGAGCTACAAGCACCTCCTGAGTAGTGCTAAGTGAGTAACATCGGTGCGGCGCTTGCCTTAAGGAATCCAAGACAACTGTCTCTGTATTTGCCAGCTGTATTAGAAAGAACAAAAAGTCCTTAATAGATTCAGTTGTTTGGGGGTCAGGCATCTTTTATTGCCCAGCGATCTGATGGCCATTTGACTAGCGCTTTGGTCTTCAAAACCACAGGCTTCAGGTTCAAATCCTGGCGGTGGCATGGATGTTTGTGTGGGGTTCAGAAACCACTTTAAACTGCAGGTCCCGGTCTAATTAGCCTAAAGTGAGCAAAAAATGACCATAGAGCGACAAACCAAACCGTATCGGGCTTGGAATTATCATGTAATTTGGAAGTCCAAAGTCTTCTTTGTTAAATTAAATATTGGCATGTAAGTTAAACAGCTATAGTGCGTTATTAATTAAAAAATATATTTAATCCATGTTTAGATCAGTTTTCTGGTAACGATTAGGAATTCCGGCCATCACATCTAAATCTTTTTTTCTCCACACTTTAGCATTGAAAAAGTGGGTTTAATATGGTAAATTTCAGATGGCTGTTAACAAAAAGTTCGAAATTTTTTCGTGCAATTTGTTTTATACAACTTGGTGTGATTTGGTTACCGAAAATGTGTTTATTCATTTGTACGAGGAAGAATATCTCTCTGAACTAGATGATTGGTATTGCACTGCTCTCGATTGCTTGAGTGTAATCGTCCTACAAATGTACAGGGAGTATATCGAAAATACTCATGGTGAATATTCTAGTTCCATATCAGATTTAAATTCTTACATTGTGAGCACGTGTTGTCGTGAAGATTTATTTGGACGCCTTCCATTTTTCGACCGCATTTTCTGCACCGCCCAATTTGTTATAATGCTCGGTGACTTTTGCATGGAACGAAAATTTTTCACGGTGGAAAAACTCTTCAGATGCGTCTATTTGAGCTGGGCGATGTATTTGGATAGATTCAGCAAGCAATTCTATGAACTAGGAGGATGGGAGCAGTTGAAAACAGTGGCTGCCTCTTACAGACTTCCGAGTAAACTTATAGACGACTTGAACAATCGATACTTCCAGTTGATAGTTGGATTTTACGAATTTTTGAAAGACTTTGTTGAGTTTTTTAGCGAACATGAGCCATCAGTAAGATATAATGGTGCAGAAAGTTTCGACGAAATATGGAACATATTTTGCTTTAAGAGTTTGGCTACAAATATTGACGACATCAGAAAAATAGAATATCTGGAAAAGTTCAGACAACTGCCAGGTATTTTATCAAACCTTAGACGTTTGTGCGATTCTGAACCTTCACAAGTTGTTGATCCTATGTCTGAATCGGCGCACTCAGTAGAGAAAACAGAAGGAGACGTCCATGATACAACAGAAGTTTCTCAAGACACAATTCCAACACCGACAGATTTCCAATCTTCTGGTCCCAAAACAGCAAACAGTGACTGCGTTTTGCCAAGTTTACTTGATCCTGATTCAGTATTAAGTAGTGCATTGAAAGACTTGCAATGCAATGAAGTTCCAGGCTCTTGCAAGGATACTTCAGAAGTGAAACTTAACAAACAAAAGGATATACCGAATGCTTCAAAAAGAAATGATCCCCAATATGCGAAAGTCGAAGATGTGAATCTTCAACATTCTGAAAACGAAGATTCTCGATCGGACAAAAACCACGCTCATCAAGCACAAGAGGAATGCAGTTTGCAGTTGAGTAACTTAGATGGAAATAATTATGGGGCAGCTTTACCAGCAACCACCACCAAAGTCTCTGAAAAGCATCTCGAAAACTTAGAACAGAATATGGAAGATTCGAAAAAGATGGACGATTTCCGCGATGGCAGTTGCAGTAAGACTCCTTGTCTTGTAGAAAGTGAGATTAGCAACAATGCGTCTGTAGAACCCTCAGCGTACATAGAGGAACAGAAAAATAAGTACGAAGAGGAACAGAAGCACAAAGAGGAACAGAAAAAAGAAAGCGAAAGCGACGATGTCCAAGATATGCTGAAGATGTTGCTTGTGTTAGGAGACAGAGAAGGTGTCCGACAAGTGAGTGAAACCCTGCAATCTACTGACAATTCAATAAATAAAAAGCGTTCTAAAAAACGAAATAGGAACCGTAGTAAGAAATAGGAAGTTATTTGGAAAAAAAATGTTCTAAGGATTTCAACTGCCTTATTTGAATTGATACGGTAATAACTCTTTGATATCCTTTTTATAAAAACAAATGCGTTCTTTCTTATGAATTCATTTAAACAACTCTTTATTTAAATGAATTCAGAATGAATGTTTTTAAATGAATTTCATTTTATTGAATGAAATTAATTTAATGTTTTTTCTTAATATAAAAGATTTTGCTGTTTTAAAAATTTAATTATTTGATGAGAAGTTTAAAAAATGATTTATTCATGACTCTACCCTCTTGTAAATAAATTCTTTTTTGCTTAATTTGTGAAAATAATTTTTGGGTTTTGAATTTATTTTTCGTTAAAAATGTTTAATTTTTTTATATTTAAACATTTTAGTAATAAATGAATTTGATTACAGATAAGATATTTGTAACATTTATTATTTTAGATGCAAGTTGGTTGGTTGGTGGGGGTTTAATGGCACAAGAGCCAGATTTGGCTATGCTGCGCCAAACGAAAGTACTTTTTAAATTCTTGTAAAACGAATTTGTTAAAAGCAAAACATATCGGTTACTAGAGCTGGTGCAAATATAGAAAGAACTCTAAAGATGAAAACAAAGACAAAAAACATACAGCGTAATGAGACATACTGATACGACATAATGAGGTCTGATCTGGACGATGAAACAGGGAAAAAAAAAGGAAAACAAAAGGATGAAGGAAAAGATCACTGGATAACTCCGGGGTCATGACACCCGTACACATCTAAAGAAGATGCGCCCCTGAGGGGTTTTAGATGCAAGAGAAGTATAATCATATACGTCTTTAGATGAAGGAAAAATATATATTCCTTCAAATGTTTTAGAATCTAATGCAAGGCAATACAAAAATGGGAAAAATGCAAAATAAGAAGAAAATGTACACAAGAGAGTTCAATAAAGTTGACCGAAGTCATTGCCTTAAGGCAGGGGTCTCCAAACTTTTCAGCCTTAGGGCCATACTGTTTACTCCAGTAAGTACCAAGGGCCAAAACCGTTTTAATTTTTCTGCCATTATCTATAATTTTTAGACTATCCCGTTCCTGGGGGATTTTCAGGATAAAAATCATGTTTGATTCAGGATATATATACATTCCAAACATTAATATACATACATACATATGCGATACTCTTTACCCCAACCTAACTCAGTTATTTGTTATGCTTAAGTTAAATTTTCTGCGTATTACGCTTGTCATTAAGCTTTACCTATCAAGTAAATAAAACCGAGTTATTATCATTCTGTGTTTTTTTACCCAACTTATTACAGCAACAATAAACTATTAGCTGTCGCGGGCCGGATTGCTGACATTGGTGGGCCGGATTTGGCCCGCGGACCGTTGTTTGGAGACCCCTGCCTTAAGGTATGGATGGGCAAACTTTTTCGGCCGCGGGCCAAAAATCAAAAAAAAAAAAAAAAAAAAAAAAAA
>BPLQ01006753.1:895478-944020 GCA_021605075.1 Caerostris darwini
ACATCCAATCGAATTTTGAGTAAACAGAATTGAATGACATCCAATCGTATTTTCGCGTAAGCAGAATTGAACGACAGGCAATCTGATTCTTTAATAAACAGATCAACCATCGTTCTACGACGGGAGAATTTAGTATCCGATAGAAACTCACCTTTATTTTGAATGGCGCTTAGTAGGATCGTACTGTATATGGAAAATTCTTTTGATGAACATATGGATCATCATGGATTTCAAATTTACAAGTGATTATTATCTTCACAGTTATAATTAATAGTTTAAAAAAACTAAAAAAACACGCTTTTAGAGTTAATCAAACTAAAAAGTAAAAAATAAATTAATAGTTTAAAAAAAACTAAAAAACACGCTTTTAGAGTTAATCAAACTAAAAAGTAAAAAATAACTGTTAACATAAGAATAAAATTACTGACAACAAAATTTATGTCATTGTTCTAAAAGCGTGGGGTGCTCGATATCAATGGTTATAATTTTTCATTAGTTCCATTTCAAAATGCAGAGTTAGTTTAAAACTATAACAATAGTTCTTACAGTAATTTAATTGTGAGTAAAACAAAGGCTAAATGCGAATCAGCCACGATTCGAACAGGGAATCTCATGAGCCGTAGTTAGGCGCGTTATCCGTTGTGCCGCTGCCCCACGTAGGTTTGAATGTCTTCACTGAATACTTTCATTCTACATGGGTTAAATTGTTCTTCATAAGTTAAAATAAAATCACTAATCCTGGCGATCCTAATCATGATGAGATAATAAACTTATCAAAATATTTTATTGTCGTCGGTCCTTGATAAGTCTACAACGTTTAAATTAAATCTGACCGCTTAAAGTAGGGCAAAATCGAGCCCAAAGAGTCAGTTACATATATACAAACAAACAAACATACAGGTGAAACTAATAAAAGCGTATTAAAAAGAATACAATAGAAATATAATTATAGTTAAGTAGAATCAGCATTCTTTTTTTCAGTACAGCAATACTTCGCACTTGTAAACGAAATAATTTATTTGCGATATTGTAAAACATACTGATGTCGATTTCAAGTTCTCATTTAAAAAAAGTAGCTTTAAAACGTGTCTTTGTCGAAGTTTTAATTGCACGTTGAAATAGAATTTCTGATTTTAAATCTAAAAAAAAGTAACTTTTTTTAACAATAAAGAATTTATGTACGATTATGCTTTTTATTTTAGTAAAAACGAAATCCAAAATTCATTACCAAACTTTTCTAAATAACTGTGACCATGCATCCTTTTAGAAAACAAATATTTTGAAAAGCTGAATTATTAATTACACTGAATATTAACACTTAACCTATTGGTTTTTTTTTCGCGATAATTTAAAAACTCATTTTTCATCATAGTAACGGTTCAATGTTTGACTTTTTGTAAGAAATAAAATAATTTGTTTTATTTCCAATATTTAAATAATTAGATTTTGAGAAAAAAAGAGAGAATAAAACAATTAAATAATTGCCATTCCTTTAATGCTTGATTTACTTTAAGCATTAAAGGAATGACAATTCTATATTTTTTAAAAACAATTCTTTAAAAACATTAAAAAATTGTCATTCCTGTAATGTTTAACAGTAAATTAAATGAACAAAATGAAAAAAAAAAATCATTACGTTTAGTTCAATAATGAAACACAGTTAAGGATATTTTCTCGTCTAAAAAGATTATAAAACTAACTCGTAGTCCAGTTGAAATGTGCACAGCCAGCGTGTAAGAAGACCCAGGTTTGAATCCATTTGAAGTATCCAGTTAATTCGAATTCACAGTTTTCAAAAACGAGTAGACTCTATGGAGATTGTATCAACACGTAAACAGACTTCCCTGGACAATCAGGCTGCCTCCTTTCTGTTAGTTTTCCAGGGTATTCCCCATACGACACGTCACTTAAGTAAATCAGGCGAAGCAGCAATGTACAACAAAAAGCAATGGTGAAATTAAATGGTTTGAGACCTAAATTAATGTTTTTATTCATACAAAAAATGATTTGCGAAGTTCCAAATTCAAGTAACACTTTATCCTGATAAGAAAGCTTAGCATCAGTGAAAAATATAATATCCACTGGATTAAAATTTATTGTTTTTGCATGCTACATATTTGTATTTATTCACAAGACCAGATCACTTGCAAGAAATGAGTGCAGCTGTTGCATTACATATATGAGTATTGAAAGGGAACAATATTATCTCCATTTCTAAAACTGATTTTTAATCTAAGTTTCTTGACTCATATGCCTGAAATACGCCGTATATGTTTTATTTTACTATAACTTCAAAGATATCATCGGATATGATACTACATGCAGACCAGGGAACTTCCGTAGGGTAATCAGAAAAATTCTGAAAATAATTTCATACTTTTACCTAAGAAATCGCCATACGTTTAACATACTTATTATTATTAGATTATTTATCTTACAAAATAGTGAAATGAAATTTATTTTTAAAATGCATTTATAGTTTGCCCTATTTTGTAAAACTTTGCCCTGTGTTCTTACTGTCTAATTGAAGTTTTGAATTTAAAATGTTTGGTTGTCATAAAGCATCGGCAGTTTTGATTTTTTTGTAACAATATTTGTACTCAAATGTGTGTTTTGTTTTTTTGTAACTTAGAGACATCATTATACTTACATATTCCACCAACTCTATACAGTTTTCCTTTAAAACCAATTAATGCATAAATAGTGATATTTTGAGATTATATCTTGAGTTTTCTTATTGAAGTAATGTAAATCATTCTTGCACCTTTATCTTTTCTAAATCACTGTTGTTGGTCCTTTTTAATTTAAATGGGAAAAGATTTCTCGTTAAGATATTTAATATTACTTGAAGAATTACAAGCCTCTTGGATATATTGCTCATTTGATTTCTGAACTCCTGAAGCTGAGTTCCAACTCCAATAATCGAAGCCAAACTGAAAATTTCCATGTCTCCCAGGAAAGTCCAAGGAAAGTTCGTCTGTTCAAAATGATAAAACAATGGTTTTTCATTACTTCTGCTACATTTCTGTCAATTTAAGAGTGAATGACCTCAAGTAAAAAATTGCTGACCTCACGTCATTCGAAAATAACAACTAAATTTTTATTATTTTCTTGTAGATCAGCTATTTCTGCATGAAATAATAATTATGAAGACGAATAGCTTGGTAAAATGAAAGTAATTTTCAGAAAAATTGCAAAATGTTCGTAAGCGTTGGTAGATATTCTTAACAATATGACAGAAAATGTTGAAAAAAAAAAAGAATAAAACATCAAAGCAAATGGATGATTAATAAAATTTAATTATTTAAAAGGTACAATGTAAGGAGACCTATAAAGAGAGAGACAGGGAGTTTCTAATTAATTTTGAATAAAATTAAAAATTTTATTGGTATTTTAATTTTTTGAATGGGTTGAAAAAATTATTGTTTTTTTTTTCTTTTATTTATTAAAAGCATAAAACTCAGATACAAGAAATAGAGTGTCAATTCTGTTTTGAGTTTAGTTTGCTTGATGAATTTTGAATATTATGTGGGAATTGTTAAGTTCAATGTAATTTTGTCTTAATTATTTTGAGCGTTCGTCTATGGAAAATTGTAAATATAAAATAATTATCCCACCCAGTCAATAAAAACTAGTTTTATGAAAATTAAATATCACTTTTAATAAGTATAAATATTGTTATATTCCACTACAATAGAAAAATTTGTTATGTTTAATTTCCAAAAACTGATCGCAATTTTTTGTTTCGTGTTTATACTTATTTTTTTTTTCTCCTCTGATAATTCACTTTAATACGTTTATTTACAAAACGTAGAAATTTTCCTTCTCACGAATTTACAGTTAATTCAGACTTAAGATATTGATAAGGAACACAGTGTTTGTCATTAATTTAAAAAGAGTGTTTTGTCAATTGCTAATTAAAATATTTTTTTGTAATTTTTCAAATATTTTACTTAAAATTTTGCCCCATTTCAGAAAAAAATTCAAATCAATCTGTTATTGATATTAGGAATAAAATTTGCTTTTTAAAATATAATGAAATGATGGAATTATAATACCAAATAGAATATGTAATATTTTTTTTCATTTTATATTATACTATTCGAATATAATAATGGAAAAAACTTATACTACACATTAATCTGAATAACAACGTATACAATATACCATTTATTTATGTCGAGCATTATAGATTTACTGTAAAAATTCCCCATCTGTAATATTTCAGACTAAGATAGTTAAAAAGAATAAAAATGGAATTTAGAAGAATCTACTAATATATATAAGATACGTATTTTAGCGTTAACTAAACCCAGTGTTAGCAAACTAAAATCTCATAAGAAGTTAACATTTTCATTCCTTTAAATTAAGAAATTCAGGCATGGTTTACAAAATAATTTTTCTCAGAGTTTGCTGACATGATCTTTTCTCCATATTCCTAGTTTTGGTTTGATACAAACAAGCAAGCATGAGTTTATTTACCCGCGTTCTATAGCTAGTTAAGGCCAAGTGATATTCATAAACGATCAACAATTTAAACAGAGCAGCTGTAAATGTTCTTAAACAACGTGGTTCACATTGTTAGTCCGGATAACTCTAGTTATGTTCGGATACAAGCTCTTTAACACAATAAAAATAATTCGCAGCTCAAAATAAAAACAAGCAATTGTACAAAGGAAACAACTCTAAGAATTCTGTTTCTAAGGGTTAGTTTTTCAGGAAACGAGCTCAGGTTCAGGAAGGGTAATTGCCCTTCACTGTTATTTCTCCCCGATAGAATAACCCTTTAAAAAAAGATCACTGAAGAAGAACAAAGGATATTTTTTTTTTCTTTTGGGTACTAAGGCGAGACCAAATACCATTATTTAATGAGATGCAAATAGTTAGCTTCAAAGAGTTTATTAGTATTCTTATAGAACAGACATCAAATAATAATTCTAACATATTCAGTTGTTTACATTATTTTAATTTCCACACATTAATTTATTGTATTCTAAATATTAATTTGTAAAAGAGCTTTGTATTGTGCTTTATTAACTTAAAACTATACTTTGGTGCTTATTAGAATTTTTATTTTAATTAATAATTAGAGATCACATCACTTAATTTAAAGGATGCTAAATTAGTCTCGAATAGTTAGCTTCAAAGAGTTTATTAGTATTCTTACAGAACAGACATCAAATAATAATTCTAACATATTCAGTTGTTTACATTATTTTAATTTCCACTCATTAATTTATTGTATTCTAAATATTAATTTGTAAAAGATCTTTGTATTGTGCTTTATTAACTTAAACCTATACTTTGGTGCTTATTAGAATTTTTATTTTAATTAATAATTAGAGATCACATCACTTAATTTAAAGGATGCTAAATTAGTCTCAAATAGTTAGCTTCAAAGAGTTTATTAGTACTCTTATACAACAGACATTAAATAAATAATTCTAACGTATTCTCCTGTTGTTCATATTATTTTAATTTCTCACTAATTTTTTGTATTTGAACTATTAATTTGTATAAGAGCTTTGTATTGTACTTTATTAACTTAATTATTTTTAACTACCGTATCTTTATTAAGTTAAAAGTATACTTTGGTGCTTATTAAAATTCTTATTTTAATTAATAATTAGAGATCACATCACTTAACTTAAAATATGTTAAATTAGTCTCAAATCGTTAAATTAAGGAAATCAATTAACAATCAACTTAAGGAAACTAATTAAAAATCTTATTAAGGAAACCAATAAATCGAATATCAAGTTCTGGAATTTTTTAATCTTATTGTTAAACGTTTGCAGAGAGTAAAAACTAAAAATGTTTAAAACAGTGTTTTTTGGAATTTTTTTTAGAGAAGTTAGAATTATCCGAAAAATAATCTGATTGTTTTAATATTTAGTTTTTAATACTAACGATAACAGGACACCTAAAAATTGAGTTATCAATAACTATTAAATACGAACCCCAAAATGAAACAGTCAGAAGTTATAAGGATAACAGTCAGTTAAAATTAAAAAAAAGTGAATAAAATAATTTAATTTAGTAAAAAAATAGTTAAAATTTTTTAATTCAATCTGCCTTCTTTAAATTAAATATACAAATTTGATATACCAATTAATTCTTGGCCGACCATTTAGTATTTTATTTTGTTTGCATTAAATGCTTATCAATTTATTAAGACAAAAAATAAATAATTAAAATTAATAGATATTCTTAATTTCAGTGATGTCTTTTTCTATATAGCATTAAAAAACAACCTCTGACGAGCATATATGTACATATTGTAGAGATTTCCAGATACTGTACAGGCTTAAACATCGAAAATAAATATTTAATACTTGTTTATTGATAAGACGTTTATCATGTAATTATATTTGAGGGTTGCATCTAAGAGGATAGGAACTTTTTGGGTTGTGCATATATAAACTGTTCTTTAATCGTTTGAAATAACAATTCTAATGTTAACACGGTGCAACTCTTGGTTAACGTGATGTTTAGGATATGGGAAAATTCCTCACACGAGTTACAGAATTAATGATGTAGCAGTCTTTTTTTTCGTCTCATTTAATGATTAGTAAGGAGGACCAGGAAAATATTACATAACATTTATATAAGCATGTGATATTTTTAAGCAATTAAGGTTTTAATAAATGTATTTTTTTCTTACATTAAAAATTGGACATATTTCTTTAACCTTTGGAACCTAACATTGTTTTGTGCACTATTTTCTTGTATCTAAAAACCGGTTAACAAACTCTTAATTCTTTTCTTAACATATAACAGGTGAGTTATATGGGGTTACCTATATTCTATCGTATTTTTTTGCCTTACTTCCTGCTATATATTGTGCATACACTGGTACACTGATTGTAGAAGTCTCTTATAACCCTGTTAATAAACCCTTAAATCCTTATTAAACATATATATAACAACCGTGTTATAAGGAATTTACCAATATTCCATTGGTATTTTCTGTCTTGCTTCCTGATATGTATTGTACACATATTCATATAAATAATCTAAATACAAAGCATTATATCACTAGATTGTAGTAGTTTTATTTCGAATAATTTTTTTAATTTAAAGTTACATACAAATTCTAGTTTTAGGATTCTTTTTATGACTTTAGGGGTGTTTTGATCAAGATATTAGAGAGTTTTTGCAAAACGTTTTCTTATAGTCCGGTATTTTTTTCTCCCTAGCGCGCATGCTCATAGGAAATTGCGCATGCGTATCTGTAATAATGTTTCCTATGAGCATGCGCGCTAGAGAGAAAAAAATAGCGGACGATAAAAAAACGTTATGCAAAAACTCTCTATTAACTGTATAATTTACTTTCTCCTCTCTTCTTTATATTATTATAAAAGCATAAATTTAAATTGATTCAAATTTTCATTCATAATGCAAATTAACTGCTAAATTTGTATTTACTTAACAAAAAGAGGTGAAATTTTTTTATTTAATTAAAGCCCAAATATTCTATTAGCATACCTGCTATATAGATTTTATGCGAAAAGGCAACATAAACTTTTTTTATTAAAATAGCAAATGTGCCGTGTCAATATGGGTGTTAACATATTTTTTTTCTATTAAAGTAAAATTGTTTGCAATTATTATATAATTCATATGTTGTGATGGTATATTTTATGTGTGTCCCTTAAAAGGGGGTGTATGATGGTCACTAACCCTTACCGGATGCGAATCCGATATGTGCAAAAGGATGACCAGTTTCATAAAATATACCATCACAATACATGAATTATATAATAATTACAAACAATTTTACCTTAATACAAAAATACATTGACACGACAAATATTATAGTTCAGAAAGAAATTGAATTTTCCATTTTTTTAAAATTAAAAACAATTTGGATTAATTTTTTATTCATATAGATACTTCAAAAACAATAACAAAGTCACAGAGGTTTGAACCGAATTGATATACACAAGATGCTTTTGACATTACTCTTGAATAGATAAGTCCTAATCGTATTTTAATGAAAAATGTTTTACAAAGCGCATGAGTTTTTAATTGTGGAAATAGTTTCACAATTTATAGATATCAAAAATAGGAAAAAAATCTAGCATTCGAATAAAAAGATCCGTTTCTAGAATAAAAATTCAATGTCAAAATTCATATATTTATGTATTTTGGTTGTATACATGTGTAGCATGCATTTATGTATTTTCTACTATGCACTTTCCAAGTTTATGTATAGTTCGTTATGTATAGTTAAGATAGGTAAACATCTGTTTTAAAAGCAGAAACAGACGAATCGTTATTATGTTAAGGATACTAGTTAAATAAACTAGACGAAAAGCAATTTTGAAATAATTTTTATCTGTAAAATTATGGGTATTGTTTTAGGGAGCAAGTGTTTTCATGTCCTTGAACAGTTCTCGTTTCCTTGACCACTTTCAACGTTTCTTATTATTCTTTTAAAATTTCTTTCTCGAGCTATTCTTATTGGTTTATTTAAATTTTTTTCCATGTGTTTTTTATAAAATTCAAATATTTATGTATTTTGGTTGTATACATGTGTAGCATGCATTTATGTATTTTCTACTATGCACTTTCCAAGTTTATGTATAGTTCGTTATGTATAGTTAAGATAGGTAAACATCTGTTTTAAAAATAGAAACAGACGAATCGTTATTATGTTAAGGATACTAGTTAAATAAACTAGACGAAAAGCGATTTTGAAATAATTTTTATCTATAAAATTATGGGTATTGTTTTAGGGAGCAAGTGTTTTCATGTCCTTGAACAGTTCTCGTTTCCTTGACCACTTTCAACGTTTCTTATTATTCTTTTAAAATTTCTTTCTCGAGCTATTCTTATTGGTTTATTAAAAATTTTTTTTCATGTGTTTTTTATAAAATTCAAATATTTATGTATTTTGGTTGTATACATTTATGTATTTTCTACTATGCACTTTCCAAGTTTATGTATAGTTCGTTATGTATAGTTAAGATAGGTAAACATCTGTTTTAAAAATAGAAACAGACGAATCGTTATTATGTTAAGGATACTAGTTAAATAAACTAGACGAAAAGCGATTTTGAAATAATTTTTATCAATAAAATTATGGGTATTGTTTTAGGGAGCAAGTGTTTTCATGTCCTTGAACAGTTCTCGTTTCCTTGACCACTTTCAACGTTTCTTATTATTCTTTTAAAATTTCTTTCTCGAGTTATACTTATTGGTTCATTTAAATTTTTTTTCATGTGTTTTTTATAAAATCGTTTGGAAATCTATAGTGTTTTTTTTTAATTTCATTTAATCTGTTTTCAATTTGAGCTATAATGAACATAATTTATTGCCTGAATATGAATTATTGATACTTTGTTTAAAATTGCTGTTATGCGTTTGGTTCTTAATATTAAATTCTAAATTTTGTGGGTAACTTGTATTTCGGCCCAGCCGATTAAATGCTTTCAATTTTGTTTCCACTTTATTTATTTTTTTATTAATTTCCAGGTGGACAGCATAAAAGAAAACGGCAAAAACTTGAACTCAATTACACAGTATAAAAATTGCACACAAAATATTTTTTGAAAATACAGTTCTCCCCTATTCTGTCTCTGTTTGAATCCGTCTCACTGGATCACTTGCCAATCGGGGGTCGAACTATAAGCAAGTGATCTGATTAATTAATTAACAAGTTAATTAAGAGATGAATTGATTAACACGTTTGTTGTTGTGTAACTCATTACAGAGTCTCGGAACTCCAAATAATCTTTTACTTCGAATAAATTCAAGTCCGGGGGTTGTCCAACTAGTCGTCCAGTGTCAATCTGAGCAGCTAGCGTGCAGAAGGGTTGAGGTTTAAATCCGCTGGCAGTATTGTTGTAGTCACTGCTTTCACAAACAAGAAGAATCGATGGCAATTGTGACAATGAGTGTAAAACCCTCTCATCTATAGTCACGACTGCCTGGTGGGAGTTCTCCAAGTTTTTTCCCATACGACACGCAATTTTGGCGCAAATACCTCTAAAAATCCTCCCAAAGAGCACTGTCTTCTCCCTCCTGCCGGTGGACAGCTCGTTGTACACACGAGATCCACCAATATTCTACCCTCACCTTTCTAAGTAGTAGGTGGCTACATAGCCCTAGGTTCAATGGTGAGGCATGTAAAAAAATGATACGGGACGTCTTTTTTTCTCACATTTTAAAAATTTATTCACAATTCACACAAGTGTATTTCTTTTCTTTTATTTCTTTCTTATTCAGCTACCCTAATCTGGTCTAGCGAATTTTACTTCTGAGAGGTGTATCTTTTCTAGGCGCCTGATAGATTACACTTTCGACTAGTATTGAAATTTTTTCTAGAACTTACAGATGTAAGAAGATACATTTTAGTTTTATAAGATTTTAAGGCAAAAGACTTTAAAACAATAAATACGAGAAAACTATTAAAAATATTACAAAGAATGTATAAAGATTTTGAGTGTTGTATTTCTCATACCAAGTGTCCTAGTGGGTAAAGGTGCAAAATGTCAATCGCAAGAACATGTGGTCAACTCCAAATAATGATTTTTTTCATCTATACTTTTTACGTCCTTTTTATTGCAAATTATCCAGAAAAAACACCTAAATTAATAAGTATTTTCAACTAGAAATTTACTATTTTGTGCAATATTTGAAGGGCATATGTTTTTATTAACTTTTTACTACGTCGCCAATTATTCATGTTCCCATACATTTCTGGAAACTTCATGTCTGGTATGGCAAATTAAATACGGGAAATAAGGAATGAAGTTTATTTTTAAGATTGCGTACATTAAATGCAAGGTATATTCAATTTATCTATTATTGAATTTGTGACTAATGTTATAGCACTCATGATCATATTTAAGAATCTAACTGTGCAATATTTCATGCAGAAAGAGCTGTGGAACAGGCAGGGTTATATAGTATAAATAAGAAAGCAATATGTTCCTTGACAGGAAAGACACCTTTTGAATATTTTATGAATGTTTTTGCATTTCTGAATGCATCATTTAGAGAAGAAACTTTTTTTAGAGAAGAGAAGTTTACTTTCATAAAATATTTATTATCTTTGTCACTGAAGATATAGGGTCATCAATTTTTTTTCATTAAATACTTCATGTTTTAAACTCCCAATTTTTCTCGTGTTACTTCACATATCTTCATTGTGATTGGCTGTTTCTCAAAGGGGAAAATTTCCGTTGAAAATTCCAATACTCTACTGAATTTGAATGAACACAAAAACGAAAGGACTGACAAATAGTGAATTAAAAACACATTCATTTTGTACGACAAAAGCTACTACTGATATTCGCTAAATACAAATTGTAAAACAAAACCGTCATAGTATTTCTAATGTAAAAACCCTGAAATGTCTCATATTCAGACCTAAAAAAAAAATTTTTAAATGCGTTTAAGCTGCAGCTACGAAATTGAAAATCATTTAATAAACACAAAAATCAAAAGGGTTTACGGCAAGAACTGCTTTTAAAGATAAAAATTTATACAAAATATACGACAGGGTATGAAAACATGTTGTCCAGGAAATCCGTAAAACCTGAAATAAATAAATAACGTCACCCTCCTGAAAAGAATAAATCATAGTATCATGAAGATAACTCTATCAAAGAATACGTACCCTCAGAATATCATAAACCTTTTTATTTCTGTTAGCTAGATGACAGAATCCAAGTCAAAGATGCATCTAGCAACGTACTCCGATAGCATGGAATAGACAGTGTAGTCTTCCGTTTAGAGCCGGCAAGGTTAGGGAAAGACAATAATCGAATAACGTGATAGAACCTCGTAACTGTTTGTAATAATAGAGAGTTTTTGCATACCGTATTTTGGACGTCCGTTACCTTTTTCTCCCTAGCGCGCATGCTCATGGGAAACATTATTACAGATACGCATGCGCAATTTCCTATGAGCATGCGCGCTAGGGAGAAAAAGCTAACGGACGTCTAAAATACGGTATGCAAAAACTCTCTAATATGGCGATTAAGTGAGTGATGGGTTGACCGACTACGATTAATAATTTTACCGTTAATTAGCAGCTTGTGAAAATGAAATGGTATTGTAGATATTGATGTAGTGGTTTATAGTAGTGGTTATATATATTTCCCTTCTTTATACTTAATAAAAAATAAACAAAGAATTTGATGCATGGAATTTTGTAGTAACTAAGTGCAAAAGTGATTAAGCAAAAGGTTTTTATTGATTAATTTTTCATATTCAAGTCTAAAATATGTTAATTCATCAATATTTGATGATCCAAACAGGCTTGCCCACTTCAATGTATTATTTAATAATAACCACGTCTACTTTGTCCACGTCCACGTCTACTAAATATATGTTTTGGGCAATAACTATTGAGAGATAAAAGAACCACTCACATAGACACTTAAATAAATAATATTAAACAAACATTAAAATTTATATATATATGTGTGTGTGTCATTTCTTTATATATAATAAATATAAATAATATAATATAATAAATACAACTATTGAATAGCGAATTTGAACCGTGTATTAAATTAATCATAAGTTTTGTAGCAACAGGATTCGTTTTTGTAGTCACCAAGGTCAAAAGGTTATTGTTCAAATATTTTTTATTTATCTATTTTTTATATTTATGCGTATTCGTTTACTAATATATGATGATCAAAATAGGTTTGCTTATTTTTATTAATTATTTAGCAACAAACACATGTACTCTGTTGAGCACAATTTTAAACTGAATTATGTTTTGGCAAATAAATATTAAGAGATAAAAAAAACACTTACATAGACACTTAAATAAATAACATTAACAACTCATTAAACTTTACTTTATATTCATATTTTCGACTCTCTCAGATATACTACTACTACTGTGTCCAAAAAGTAAGACCAATTTTCAATTTAAAATTCTCGAGGGCTTATGGAATTTCAATTTTTTCTTTTTTAGGTTGTTGGCACTGATCTTGACATCTGTGTGAAATTTCACTTCAAAATATTCATTAGTGTGTTACGCTTGACTTTGTGAAACGCTAAAACTGATTCCGCCGATTTTTGAAATGTCTGAATTAATTGAGCAAAGAACTTGCATTCAATTTTGTTTGCGGAAACCTATAGAATGTTGAAGAAGGCATTCTGTGATCATTCCTATATCGGAAAGAAATTTTTAAAAGTGGTATAAACAGTTCAAAGAAGGCAGATAACGCGTTGAAGACGAAAATCCCTCTGGTCGACCATCAACCTCAACCGACGCAGCTCACGTCCAAAAAATTAAAGATTTGGTGCTTGCAAACCGTCGATTTACAATTGGAGACCTTACTAATGATGTTGGAATTTGAAAAGAACCGGTCAATTCCATTTTGGGCCTCAAACGCATCAAATCTCGATTGGTACCGAAAACAATGAAGGCGCCAGCTCACACTGCATTGATTTTTCGTGACTTTTTCGCCAAAAATGAAACCCATATAGTTCCACGACCACCGTATTCATACCGTGCGACTTCTGACTATTTCCTGAACTCAAAAGATCACTCCGGGGACATCGTTTTGAGTCGATTAAAGAGATTCAACGTGAATCGCCGTGCGCTTTAAAGGCCATCCCTGCCGATGACATTTTAGCATGCATTGAGGATTGGAAAAAAAGTTGACATAAATACATTGTATCCGGAGGGGATTACTTTGAAGGCGATGAAATAAATTTGGAAGAATAAATAAAGAGTTTTTGAAAATAAAAATTCGTCTTACTTTTTGGGCGCAGTAATATATTACAAACGGTTCACTGTAATAAGGTGCCATATATATAGATAAATATATCATTTATATCCATAATAAAAATTAATAATATGAAATAATAAAAATAAAAATTTGAATAACGAAATTGATCCGTGCAATAAATTAATCATAAGTGTTGTAACAATTGAATCCGTTTTTGTAGTAACCAAAGCAAAATTATTGTTCAAATAGCTTTCATTTCTCTATTTTTTATATTTATGCTTAAAAATATTCGTTTATAAATATATGTTGATCAAAACAGATTTATCACATTTTAATTCATTATCTAGAAACAAAAGCATCTACTCTGTTGAGCTCTATTTTACAATGAAATATATTTTTGGCAATAAATATCGCAGGAAGGAAAATAAAATTTGTTACTGGCAAAAGATCTGATCTTTTCTCAGCAATAAAATATTTAATATTTAAACGTTATTTTTTATTAAACTTAAAAGTAGGTCATGGTTCCTTTTTTTAATCTACTAATAAAATCTTTAAATATTTTTTTTTTTTAAATTATTCATTATATTTTTTTAAGTAAAATGGACATATGATGAGGCTTATGCATTTTGTACCAAAAGAAAAATCAGTAATTTCTCAACGTGAGAAACAAAAATAAATGACAGATAAAAATTTTAAAAAGCATGTTTTGAATAAAAATGTTTATTATTTTTTGTAATTTTGATATATTTTTTTTACAATAATGGTAATCCTCTGTGCGAATTAAAGCAGTGAGCTACACAACGTTACCTCGTGCATTTATAGACTGTGCCACTTGACCACTGATTAAAGTTGATTCTTAACTCTATAAACGCATTTAAAGCTTTTCAAATTGAATTTTCTTGGAAAAATTATTGAGAGATGCACTGTACTGTTTTGTCCAGTTTATAATCTTTGCATTACACAGATTATAAGTTTTCTAAAATTTTTGAGGCATTTTACCATCTGATTTAACGTGATGTGGACCAGTTACTCTTTATGCGTTTTGACAGACTTAAACTAATTATGATGTCCAATTTCCCATCATGTGTTATCCTCAAGTTTTCAAGGATATGAATTTTAGATCCTGAGGTGCTAAGGCATTCTAAATAATTCCAGGATAATAGATGTTATAAATATGAATTCTATCAGCGATAGAAAGCAGGTGATTTTTTTTGTAAGCGGATTTGAGACCACAAAAAAGAAGAATGCTTTTTTGGATGAACTTACAGTAGGAATTAATTCCAGGATCAAGGATTTTATAAATTTGAATTCTATCCGCCATAGAAAGCAGGTGATTTTTTTTTTGTAAGCGGATAATAGATGTTATAAATATGAATTCTATCAGCGATAGACAGCTGGCGATTTTTTTTGTAAGCGGATTTGAGACCACAAAAAAGAAGAATGCTTTTTTGGATGAACTTACAGTAGGAATTAATTCCAGGATCAAAGATTTTATAAATTTGAATTCTATCAGCCATAGAAAGCAGGTGATTTTTTTTGTAAGCGGATTTGAGACCACAAAAAAGAAGAATGCTTTTTTGGATGAACTTACAGTAGGAATTAATTCCAGGATCAAGGATTTTATAAATTTGAATTCTATCCGCCATAGAAAGCAGGTGATTTTTTTTTGTAAGCGGATAATAGATGTTATAAATATGAATTCTATCAGCGATAGACAGCTGGCGATTTTTTTTGTAAGCGGATTTGAGACCACAAAAAAGAAGAATGCTTTTTGGGATGAACTTATTATTGGAATTTATTCCAGGATCAAAGATATTATAAACTTGAATTCTATCAGAGATAGAATTTGGTTTTTTAATTTTTGTAAGCGGTTTTGAAGACCATAAAAAAGAATGTTTTTTTAGATGAACTTAACTATGGGGATTAAGAATTTAAATCAGAGCGATATCTGGGTCTTAAAAGTAAACTGAAACAATATTATATTTCCCATTTACAAATCAGCAAATCAAAAACATAATATAATTTGCAACGCAAACTTCAAAATTACCTAAATATTATTTAAAAAGAGGTAGGAAAAAAAAAACAAATAAAAAATGTTTTTCGAAACAACGAAATCGCGAAAACAAAAATGCATACGACACTCAAAACTTCGTAGCGTATTCCATATTTTCTCTGTTCGAGAAACTGTTGCTTTTCAGCACTGTTTATTTTTCGTTCGTCCAAACAAGTAAATTTCACTATCATATAAAATGCGAAAGGAAAAGAAAAACAAAACACACGCACGGAATTCAAAAAGCTGTTATTTATACCTCTTGACCTATCGATAAAAGGCATGGTTTTAAAAAAACATTCCATGCAGAGCTGAAGAAATAACACAAATACTCAGAAATTCAGTCGTCCGTATCGGTATGGCGCAAAGGCCATTTACATGGGATGTACACTTCCGAGCGAAAGTGTTAAACCGCACTTAATTCCACTTATTTTCTTCTGTCCCAGGAATTTCTGCATGCCCTTCAAAAGATTCTTTTTTACCTATACCATTGTTTAAAGGCTTCTATTGTTTGACTTGAAAGAAAAAAATTGAAGTCAGTCAGTCACTTAAACCCACATTTAGAACAATTCGTTCAATTCTAAACAAGCACTGCATTTTCCAATGAAGTTCTTGCTAAATAAAGTACGCTGGAAATTAAAATTAGCACAAGCTATTGTGAAATGATATTCCTAAAAAAAATTTCACGTAAATTTAAAAAACTGTACAACGAGAGCTTCATAATTTCATTTCTCTTCTCACTTTTTACTAACCTTGAGGTCGTTTCGTTCATTTTTGATTCACGGAATTAGTTTAGAACAAGAACTCTTTTTTAAATTAAATTTGTGGAATGTGAATTTCATGTCTAATTATTATTATGATTAATTTGATTCATAGAAACTTGGCATGTTTTCAATAATTATTAAATTTTTCATTCCATAATTCTAAATGCCTTTTTATTATTTTTTCTTTCATTTAATACAATAATACAGTTGTTTATTTTTACAACGCCGTGAGTATAATAAATCAGGTCCGTGGCAGCTGGCATAACATGTTCAAAAGTTTTGTTTACAAGAAAAAAAAAACTGACACACATAAAATAATACATTTATAGAGCATAATGATTAATGTTATAACTAGTATAACATTTAAATATTATTTAATTACTTATATATAGCTGTGTCTTACCACTGTTAACAGAAATTCATTAAATTTTAAATAAAAAAAATTAAATTAGATCCTGTAATAAAAAAATCGTAAAGGAACTTTAAATTGGAATAAAAACAGCAATTTGGCAAAAAATTGTTTTGCTTTGAAATTCAAATTACATTAATTATTTGTTTTGTATCTGAAAGTATAAAATGTGACATTTTTAAGACACGAGAAAATTATTTTAAATTCTGATTCTAATACATGCTTTAGTTCCTGTTGCAAAGGATGTATAGCGATATTTATTGTACAAATTCATTTAATTTTCGTTACATGTTAGGTATAAGCCATGTTTCCAGAAAAAAAAAGAAAAATTCTTGTTTCGTTTTAGTTGTATGAGCTTTATAATATGTTAGTATAGTGTATGATTTTGTCCAATCAATTTTACAGAAAAGTCAGTGTTGATTTTGGCACAAAAATTTTTCTTCAGGGATTCATTTAGCAAATATATCTTGATTCCTATTACTTGTGAATTCCACGTCCAGTTATAATGATTTAATAACTATACTATCTGACACTCGGTGCCACAGGTTTCAGGTTCTAGTCCCAACCGGGTAATGGATGTTTGTAGTGGTCTGGAACCTATTTTAAACAGTAGGTCCCGGTCTAATAACATCTAATAATTTAATAAAAGTACAAATGCTATACGAGCTTCAGACTATTCATTTTTAAATCCATTGAATTGAAAATGGATGGTAATTTTTCCAAAACACCAGCATTTTAAAAAAAAAACTATCCTTTTAATTTATAAACAGGGCTTCAAGCTTTACTACTTTGAAGAACTTACTTAAATTTATGAAGATTTAATAGAAAATATTATTCTTAATTCCCCTATTTTCTTTTTTCTACTCTTAAAAATTCTTAATGCAGTTTTAAAGTACATTTTTTTTCTCATACCAGCGATTCAGAAAACAATATAGCAAGACATATTTCTTAATTTTAAGAATGAACTTTCCAAAATCAATTAAATAGAAATGAAAAATACAGAGCAAGTTTTAACTGTCACGAAGGACATAATTACTGTTTTCACTACTATAAATATTTGAACATACTTCTAAAAAATGATTACGAAAAATCATCATATAGACTGCAATTAATCTCTACCAGATGATAATGTATATATGCAGTTGAAACTTGCTTGGGTACAAGTTAAATTCATTCATTAAAAGAAAGTTTCTTCGGCGAGGTTTTTGAAACAATTTGTTAAGCAATTCTATATTTTAAGTAAAAAAATATATTCAAGAATCTGATTCTGATTCAGTTGGGTTATTTCACGTAATAAGAACTTAATCTCACCATTTCAGATTTATATTGTATTTGTCATTTTATGTATTCGAACATTTTTTAAAAAATGATTATGAAAAATCATTATGTAGATTGCAGTTATTCTCTGTCATACTACGTTTAGAATACTACTACGCATAGAATAAGAAAGCCTCAAATTTCATATAGATACTTATTCATATGTACCTATCTATATGTATATAAATATATGACTATGTATATGTATACATGAATATCTTGCCATGTTAAGTTTCGAAAAATATCGCAAAACCTCATGATTAGTATAAATTTAAATCACTATAGTTCTTCATTGGCACAACAGTCCCATGGTGGGACAAGGCCGTCTGCTTACTGGCAGATTTTGTGACAGGAGATGTTTTCTTTTTATGGGGTAGGGTTGTCAGCCCCACGCTCTATAGTCATATTAGACTGGAACCTACGATTTGAAGTGGATAATTCGCAATACTACCAAACTAAATAGTTAAAAAATATGTGACTGTTTATCAGTTATTATGAATATGCAACATAATAAGATTTTGCGAAAAGTAAGATCTTTAAAAATTTTTAGTTGAAATTTAAATTTTAAATCTTAAAAAGAATACTTTAAATTGTTTTTTATTCAAACCTATGTTAAACGTTTCACAAAATCAGAGTGAGATATTAATTAATTCATAGATAGTTAAAAAAGAGAAAAATTGGTTAGTCTTAAAAAACATCATTTAAATCTTATGTTACAAAAATTCTGTGTTCAAAAAAACCTTTGCAAAATTCTAAAAATTAATATAGATTATAAGCAATTCACAAAATTTTTAAAAGAGATAGTAGTGGGAGTATAGTAAAACTAATTGAAAAAGATGTTTTTTTATTTTTAGAAAACTCACATTCTTAATGGAATTTCCATTGGCATCCAAGAAAGCTCTTCAAAGCTTTAAGCTTTATTTAATCTAAGATATTCCACTTTCCAATTTGAAAAATCAAATTTAAATTGTAGAATTTTTGGAAAATTTTTTGAGTAGACATTTTTATAGTTTTTTTTTAAATTTCGATACATCGCTTAAAATTTTTTTTTCTTGTGTGATTTATAAACAATTTTTATTGTTTTGAAATAAAGCTATGTCTAACTTTTAGAAAATAATTAATACTAACTTATTCATTCCGAGGCCAATATTTTCGCAGTTACAGTAATTAAAAAAAAAAAAAAACTCGAAAGTTGAACACCTGGTGTAAATTATAAGCAGAATTATAAAATTAAGTAAGGAAAAAATTGCTTATTACAAAGTAAAAGTATGAAATATGCCGATCATTTCTGCAGTTTCTAAATTGAAACTATCTAATGATTATGACTTTAACACAATACTAAATGGACCTCAGAGGCTTGGCGTATAGCGCGCTCTAGTAGACTAGTTCGAAACCCTACAAACAAAGCGTAACCGAAAACTTTGTGTCTATATCGTAGAAGAAGAAAGTGTTAGGTAAGAGGTGTGCAAGAAAACAGTATGACAAAAAGTCATTCAGTTAGGCTTAAGGAGGACTTAAGGTACCATATGACATTCCTGGGAGTATTCGTTTCAATTTGTGGTGGCAGAATGTGACAGTGCGCATGTCCACATTGTGCACCCTAAATAACACTAAATCTGTTACATATCTGATTGCAAGTGACGATGGCCTTACGTCAAAATTCCTAACATTTGAAATTAACAATAATTCATTACTAACTATATCGCTCCATTACAAATTCGAAAAGTCTTAACTGCGTTGCTGAAACAAAGGTCTTTTACATTGTTAAATAAATGCCCCTCTGAACCTCCTCTGTAAGTCGGTCTAGTGCATTGGTTATCAAACCTTTTGAAGTCGAAGTACATTTAAAATTCTACAATAATAATATTTAATAAACAATTAAACAATAATAATATTCATCTATAATTTCAACATGCAAAAGCAATTAAAATAAATATTAAAAAAAATTAACTTAAGCAAACATTAATTTATTAACTTAAGTTAAAACTACAAAAAAATCCCTTATTAAATGAAAAATACATTGCATTTAAATATAAGGGAAAAACATCTGTATAAAAATCAAACGATAAGTGAATGAAGATATTAAACCAGTGGTTATCAAACTTTTTGAAGTCGGGACACATTTAAAATTCTACAAATAATTGTAGACGCACTACATACAAATTTCTGGGAAATATGTTATAATAGTTAAGTCAAATATTACAGAAAAAAATAATGGGATAAAAAATGAATTATCCCTTATTAAATGAATCCCTTATTAAATGAAAAATACATTGCAATTTAAATATAAGAAAAAAAACCATCTGTATAAAAATCAAACGATAAGTGAATGAAGATATTAAAATCCCTTATTAAATGAATCCCTTATTAAATGAAAAATACATTGCATTTAAATATAAGGAAAAAACATCTGTATAAAAATTAAACGATAAGTGAATGAAGATATTAAACCAGTGGTTATCAAACTTTTTGAAGTCGGGACACATTTAAAATTCTACAAATAATTGTAGACGCACTACATACAAATTTCTGGGAAATATGTTATAATAGTTAAGTCAAATATTACAGAAAAAAATAATGGGATAAAAAATGAATTATCCCTTATTAAATGAATCCCTTATTAAATGAAAAATACATTGCAATTTAAATATAAGAAAAAAAAACCATCTGTATAAAAATCAAACGATAAGTGAATGAAGATATTAAAATCCCTTATTAAATGAATCCCTTAGTAAATGAAAAATACATTGCATTTAAATATAAGGAAAAAACATCTGTATAAAAATTAAACGATAAGTGAATGAAGATATTAAACCAGTGGTTATCAAACTTTTTGAAGTCGGGACACATTTAAAATTCTACAAATAATTGTAGACGCACTACATACAAATTTCTGGGAAATATGTTATAATAGTTAAGTCAAATATTACAGAAAAAAATAATGGGATAAAAAAATGAAATGAAACGCACTCTCAAGTTTATTTTTGTGCGAAACATGACGCTGAATTCGATTTCTTCAATGGCGTTTCTTCAATTTCTTGCCGGGCGATTTCTTCAATGTTTGGGCATATATTTGAAGGACAAACTCTCATTTCCTCGTCAATACAATGGAGATTTCCTCGCTTTTTCCACTTAATTGTGGTGAGGGTAGAATATACCAATTTACATAAATATGAGGTTGAAAATCGCAATAAAATTTTCAAAGCTTCTATAGATATTAACAGGCAATCTTCTTTTATAGGAATTCAAAAGGTTTCAAGAGAGAATTCCTCATTTTTAATTCCCAATCCACGATAGTGGCTATACTAGTTCTTCTTCAATCAATGTTAGATGATCAACTCCACAATTAACAGATGGCGGAGTTTCATAGTCTGTAATAGAAATTCTTTTAACTTTGAAAATCACTAAGTAGAAACTAATACTTCTAGTAGCCAACCATGGAAGTTGCCTTCCCTAGTAACTCGGAAACATTCTTTGGCGCATTATCGCTGTTTGGCACTTTTTATGTAGATAAAAGAAGAAAAAGAAAAGCAATCAGAAAAGTTATTTATTTATAAGAAAAGCTGCATTTGAATGGGGAATCTGACAAAAAAAAAATAGTAATTACTTTTATTCTTATACATAAACACATATTTTAGAAGTAATTATATATATTTTTATACATGAATGCTTATTTCTCGGTAACATCACAGGGCGCACCTCGAAATCTTCTGAACTCACGCTTTGAGAAACATTGGTGTAGACTTACAGACTGATTGATTTGAATAATTTACTCATAGAGTCTAATTTGAATAATTTATTTATGTCTAATTTGACTAATTAATTCATACTGATTTGAATAATTTACTAATAAGAGAACGATTCATTATTCACTTGTCAGTAAAAATGAATTATTCTTCAAATTTCAGCAGAACTGTAAATTTGAGCTTAGAGCTTCTGATTTTTAAAACATCTTAAAGTTGAAGGTAAAGTTTTAATAGTCTTTTTTGAGTTAATATATGTTTATAAAACGGTTTTGGAATTAAAAATATCAGTTACATCAAATTTTCACATTTAAATGTTACATTTACGCGGAGAAATTAAACATTGTTGATCTCTGTAAGATATTGAATATAATATTGACTATATGTTTATGTCTTCAAATGTAGTTAAAGGATTTTTGCAAGAAAAATGCATAAAAAAAAGTTTTTATTTTTATTTTCATAAAATACCAAAATTTAATTTTTTAATATAAATTTTAAATTAAAAAAATTAAACATAATTAATAAAATTTAAATTTTTTATTTAAGATTTTAAACATTTAAATTTTTTTAATTGTTTCAAAATGCTACTCCTTTTTTCAATTTATTTATATTTTAGTTCCATATTTTTACTATACTCATAAAACCTCTGTATTTTCTTTTAAAGATGGAATTTAGTAGTTTTTTCAAAAAAATTAAAAAGGCAAAAAACGAAGAAAATTTACGATAATTTATGAATTTAGAAAATTAACTAGTTATAAAAAAAATTGAATTTATTTTTTCAAAAATCCCATATTTAGTTATATGAATTAAATATTTATAAAAATATGATACAAATTTCAAATGATTTGGAGCATTGGTTAAAAAACAGCCTTAGAATTTTAATTATGATATACATAAAGTTTTTGTATGGATTAAAAATGTCATAGAATATTTTCATACATTTTTTACTTTTTACTTTCAATTCTTACTGTATTAAACTCTTTTTTAAATAAAACTAATAAACTTTTCTTTTAATATGATCAAAATTAAAAATTGTAAACACCAAGAAAAAATTTTATCTATACACACACATATATATATATAAATATATATGTATAGATAGATAGATAATTTTTGATAATATTTATGAATTTTATTTTAAGAGGAATTAATTGCATGAATTTAAATATGAAAATAATATTTTTTTTAAATGCATGTGTGTTAATGACGCTATTATGTGTAATGTATATTTTAAGTATTATGTTATATGAAAAATGACTTTTCGTTTGATATTTACAACTTTTAATTTTGATCACATTAAAAGAAAAAATTATTAGATTTATTTAAAAATGGTTTAATACAATAAGAATTAATTAAAGTAAAAGGTAAAAAATTATGAAAACACTTTATGACAATTTTAATCCATGTATATATATTTATAAATATTCTGTTCAATTGGACTTTTCCAATAAGGAAATACAAATATCAATTGATTAGGAGTATAGATCAGGGGTCTCCAAACTTTCCAGCCTTAGGGCCATATTGTTTACTCCAGTAAGTACCAAGGGCCAAAACAGTTTTAATTTTTCTGCCATTATCAATAATTTCTAGTGTTTTAATGTGGTTTTTTATCCAACTTATTACAGCAGCAATAAGCTATCCGCTGTCGCGGGCCGGACTTATGACACTGGCGGGCCGTAGTTTGGAGACCACTGGTATAGATGATCAAATGAGTAGCAGACGTAGAAGTATTTTTGAAGCAGTCATAGATTTCCTCTTAATACAAAGCATGTTATTTAATGTAAGTATATTTTTAAACAAATAAATAAACACTGAGTATTAACCGTACGCTCTTTCAACACAATGGTTTCAAAAAAAAAAAAAAAAAGTACAAAAGTTTCCAAAATAAAATGAAACAAAAGCAGGAAATCTGATCAATTGTAATTAAATACTACGTTAAAATCACAGTTACAGATATTCAAGATACTCTGCTGAAAGTTGCAGAACATTATTTACGTGATTTTATATGTAGTTTTTCTGAAACTATCAAAGATCATGAGAAAAAAAGCTGTTAGTTTCGGTTTCATTTAAAAATAAGCTAGATATAATGTCATAAATATGCACAATAGAATTGTTATATAGATAAAATATTTGGTTGGAACATTTTTAAGATTCCATAGCATAATTTAAGATAAATATCTAAACTCAATTTTTTATCGATTTTTGAGTCCGTTAAAGATGTACAATAAATAATCTGTCCTAAATGAAATAGAAGACAAATCTTTTCCTAAATCTTTTTTTAGTGCATCTACTTTAAGAAATAAACGCATATAATGGCTTATTTATCAAATGCCTTATTTACATTTTTTTTTATTAAAATTAGCACTCGGATGTGACAATCCATACCCGTTCAAGGTTGTTGTAAGTACTCTAATTTTTTTTTTCTTTTCTTTTCAATTTTAAAAATATACCTATTGTTTGTTTATCCTTTTATTATTAGTGCGATTCCCTATATCGACTAACAAAGATCTAATAGAAGCATATATTTGAAAAATAAATTTTCTTCAATAGCTCTTCCAGAGAACAGTCCAAATGCAAATGTCTCCTTTAGTTTTGCAACTAAAATATTTTTAGAAATAGGAGCTCGATTGACTAGGACAGAGGTCACTAAAGTAAGGTACTCGTAATCCAAAGGGGGTATTGGGAGTACGTCAAAGACGGTAGGTTCACGATCTCTTGCAAGTGATGATCGCGAGTGCGAGGTTCCCTCAGGGGTTCAGTGTGTCTGGCTTTAGTAGTCTCTGGGGAGCTGAACGTAATAAATGCATCGTCCGTAAAGCGCATGCTCATGAACACTTATGGGAAACAAAGAACTCAGTATTTGGAGAGAAGATACCTCTGAACTTTCAAGAATGAACTTCTACATATATAGAGAGACAGATAGATTATATGGAGTACAACTTTTATTTATACTTGTCTTAGGGGTAAGCGATAAAAAAAGTTTGGGGATAGTTGCACTACGGAACCGCGAAGTCGTTACTTAGTTGAAATTTAGGGTTATTTGCAATTGTTGCATAACACTTGCGTGTTATACTTAAGATTCCGTGGTTATACTTTGGATGATCTATTATTCTATAATCTTAATTAATAGACTAGCCATTCAATTCTTGTATTTAATCTAGTTTTTATTTTATTAATTTAATTTCTGTAGTGTTTGCTGTCCTTTTAACAGTTAAATTGATGTTAAAATGGTAATTTCTTTTTAAAATGTTTTTTTAATTATGTGATGTAAAGTTTTATTTTTAATTTTAAGCAGAAATAAATGTTAGTAAAAAATGTTTTTTTCACAGTTCAGTTTATTTAAATTTTAAACAGAAACTTATTCAGAATTCCTAAAAAATTTGAAAACCACTGCTCTACAGAAATAGTTATTCTTGCTTAATAAAAGTTAATAAATTATCCTTGATAAAACTAAGTTATTTTTGCTTATATAAACTATTTTAGAAACAGCTTATAAATGCAAGAATAGCTTATTAATCTCATTTTTTATATTTATTAAAATAAAAATTACCGAATTTTATTGGAATTTTTGGTACAAGCTCACAAATCAAAATTAAAGTGATTTTAGAGTAGACAAACATCAAAAACCATCACTGAATAAATATCATTATTTGTGAAAAAAAAAAAAGAAGTTTATCAGCATCGGCAGAAAAGAAATGAAAACATCACTTACAAGTAATTGTTTCTAAAATAAGTTTAATCAGCAATGCATCTTTCATTTCAATATTAGAGCATATTTTCACTCAAATTCATTTCTGAATTTGCACATTTAAGCAGCTAATTTTTTTCAAACTTGGTAAATGGTTATTTCATTTCAATGCATGCATTGATTAATAGTAAAATGATCAATTTCTCTCTAACACTCTCAATACACAAATTTTTAATAAAAATTAGTTTGTTTATTGCTTAACTCAAAGCAACGTCTGATTAAAAATGAAATTGAAAATTGAGAAAAAAATGAATTGAAAAATGAAATTGAACAGAATTGCTGTTTGTTTATAAAAAATAATGGATGAAAGGGGACATGAACTTTAAAAAGGGTTCTCTTCTTAAAGACAGCAGAGTGATAAAAAAAATTTGGAGTTATCTGGTGTCAAGTCTTATTTTGTTAGAAAGAATGACGAATCTCAAATTGACGCATCATCTTGATGAATCTCAACTCAATAAATCGTCCTGCTGAATCTCAAAAACAGTTGAGGAATCTCAAATCGAAGAATCTTGAAATATAATTGGTAATTTTTTGGAAGATTTTTATATTTTAATGAAAGATTTAAAAGAAGAAGAAGAAGAAGGGAAAAAAAAAGATACTGCTTTACTACAACAAAAAAAGTGTTAGAAAAATACATTCAATGTCTTCTTTTTATTATAGATTACAATATCAAATCTTTCGAAAATAATGAGATAGTCTGGATGCAGGATCCTTAAGCTGGATTCACACCAAGGGGTCCAGCAGCGAGGCGTGAAGCATCGACTAATCACAAGAATCAGGGCGCGACTCTTGAAGCTTGTAATTGGTTGACGCTTCACATCTCGCCAATCAACGCCTTGGGTGAATGCAGTTTCATCCAGCTAACTTTTTTTTTTTAATCTTTTGCGATATTTATAGTCAGAAACATACTCCATTTTCAAATGGCACTAAACAAAATAGATGTGGTTGTTCACAATAATGCAAGATGGTCATAAAATAGCTTTCACTGTTTGGAGTCATCGGCAACTAAAACTAATGAACGGAAATAAATCAAATTTCATAAACAAACTGAGTAAGACATGTGGAGATGAATTCGGCGAAAATCATCGATTGCGAGTGCTTTTACCGCTGGCGAAATCTAAAACAAGTGAATAGTTGTAATAAATGCATGGAAAATGAATTATACAACATTTCATTAATGTTCGAATAAAAAAATGCATTGGAAGACGTATAGTATGAAACTCAAAGAAAATAATATTTTATTAGTCAACAATAGGGTCTTTTGCACACGTGTGACATTTTCAATGTGCTGGCCTTCCTTGTATACAAGATATTGCATTTGGTATGTGACTCCTCTATTGTTGGGAGTAACCTGTTACATTGGATGTTTATAACAGCCCTATGTAATGTCAGAAATATGCATAACGAATTTAATGCATAACAACAGCCAAAACTCACATAGGCTACATATTGTTCATAATTCTTTTATCCATCAAGATAGAACATAAATGTCTTAGTATACACATGATAACAGCACGGAAATCTGTAATATCGGAGACATTTTGTACATGTGTATGTGTATCTCCAAATGCCATAAGTATATGAAATTTGCCTATATATGAAATTTGGTTCCATTCCATTCTTTATCTTTTACTGCAAATGCCTGAGAACAGGGAATATTATTTCATATTCACCCTGTAAATTAAAATACTCAAGTTTGTTTGGTACAAGCATATAAACACATATAGATGAGCAAACATTTTTAGCACGAATATAAAAAAATCGAGCAATACTTTTGATTAATCATTTAAAATGATAGAATATATCGAAAATTTTCTGTTAGAGCAAATTGGTGAAAAAAATGCAGAATTATAAGAAATCCTCATCCATAAATAAAAATTACTGTTGGTTTAGAAGTCGCAAGTCTTAAAAATATTTAAAAAGCAAAAAACACAATTCGTTCTTGCGCATAACAACAAATTTTCTATACTTAAAAATCAATTCATTGTCATCTTCCCTGCTCTATTTTTTTTACAAAAAAAAAAAAAAAAAAAAAAAAAAAAAAAAAAAAAAAAAAATAAGGAAACTTATCAATATGAAGGAATTGTTATTGTTATTATCAATATGCAGCCATTGTATTTATTATCTTTGTCATTTAAAGGTTTTTTCAAGTCTAATTTTATGGGCAGATTTATTAGTACAGAAATTGTGGGGTTTTTTTTCACACCCTAAACAATTCACTTTGATGAGTATTTAAAATTAACATTTATTATTTTATTCAAATAACTGTATGTGTAAATGTAAACTTCAAATTGCGGTAAATGTAAACATGCTATTAAATAAACGAAAATAAATCTGTTGATCATTCATTCACCATAATAAATGTTAACGCTGCCAGGTGTTCAGCATTCAAAAGTGGAAGGCGAGACGCTGTTTATACAATTCTCCTGTCATCACAGGAATTATTGTAAACTAGTGGGATTATTAAAACAGATAAGTATTAGTAGGTTATTTGATAATGAAATGGATAGACAGAAATTATAAATTAATTCGGAAAGTGAACGAACAATTTAATGTCGAGGAAAAAAATTTATGAAAGTGAAACTTATATAAGCATTTGCATTTATTCCGCTTGATCCTATTCAATTTTCAGTTCATTCTTTGAATGTTGAAAAGTGGAAGGCTTGTTGAAAATCAATTTTCATTGTATTCTACACATAGAACAGATTTTCAAGTTGATATTTTAATTCAATCCGTGTTCCAAAATAAAGTAATTCCTGCTAAAATTTGACAAGATAGTCATTCCTTTTGACTTCAATCCCCTGTAATAATAGTTTGTTTTCTTGTTAAGTGTAATAAAATAATAATAAATAATAAATTAATAATAATAATAATAATAAAAAGGTAAAATACTAATAATTAATTAATTAATAATAATAATAATAAATTAAAATAATAAATAATTAATTATTCTTAATAATAATAAAATAAAATAATAATAAAGTAATTAATAACAAATAATAAATTTAAGTAAAACTATCTCTTCATCTTGACTTGTTTAGATTTTTTTTTCAATATTTTGAACATTTTTTTTCGGTGTTTTCCCTCTTAGATTTTGTTTTACATCACGTTAAAAAAAAATAGTTACTGAACAATTAAAATAATTTTAGCGTAGATTATTATGTACATGTTTGTTTGTTTTTCCTATATATGTTTCATAAAATGAATAAATTATTATGCTTTCCATAAATAAATAAATTATTATATAATTCTGCTTTCAATAAATAAATAAATTATTAAATAATTTAAAAAAAAAAAAATTTCCCACAAGTGTCGGAAAGCAACTTTAATGAACATATAGTACATAACATATATCACTATTCTTTTACATGGTGCACAGTCGAAAATCTCGAAAAAATTCTCATAACTAATTTAATTAAACAAACTCTTATTTTACATCTGGTGCCCTCTAGTGGATGTTCACTTCTTCTATGAGAAATTGTCACAATTTATTTTTTAATTAAAAAAAAAATCTTAAAATGGTTCTGAAGTCCTCTAGTGAGGTGACTGCTTCGCCCCAACATATTTTTTAGAAACTTTTTTAAAATTAAAGTGTTAAAATTTCTAAACTCATGTTATTAGGACATCTTCGATACACTTTTTGTTTGTTTCGAAATCCACTTTATTTATAAATAAGTATTCAGAATAATTCTTTCTTTACGATTTGCCAAACAATTATTTGCATTTTTCATCGCTATCCTTTCCTAACAAAATCTAGCGAAATTAAATATGTTTCACTTTATGTAACAGGGAAAAAACACCTGCTAGTCACAAATAAAAGTAACTCTCCAGACACATTTGCAACAAGTAAGAAATAAAGTGTTCCGCTATATAAATTAAAAAGCCCTTAAGCCTGTCACTGGCAAAGTGAAGTCCAGTGCGGAAGAAAGATCTACGCGTTTAATTCTCCTCTTAGCTAGACTACAGATTTAGGTGTTCACGCTCCTCTTAGCTGGCTCCCGTTTGACAGATTATTTATTTTCAAGCTTCCTTCTTTCAAATTAATATCTTAGTGCTTAGCAAGAGTCAAGGACCTTTCTTTCAGCATTGGCAATTTAATGCAATGATATATCAAAGATGAGTAGGATATCGCCCCATGTGGTTAGTTACGGTGAATGATGTTCTTCAAACTATTAAGCGTTCACACCTATGAAATAACACTAAAATAGTGATTCTAGGACGATAAGCAATAATTATAAAATTTAGTCTTATTTTTAACTGTAACTTTGTGATTGCAAACTCTAGGAAAATTATTCTCCTTATATAATTTTATAGAAATAATAATTTTTTTAACTTTATTCCACTAATTATGATTATTTCATCCAGAAACTGCTAATTTATAAATAACCGTAAAATTTTATGTTTTAATAATATTAGGTGTTCAGCCATTTCTATTCTAATTTTAAAATTGAAGAAATGACGATGAGGTATATGGCTCTCCAACCGTGCTAAATTTTCAGTTCAAAGATCTATTTCAATAAAAAAAAAAGTGTTCAATAAATGGAACTTAATAATAAATAAATACAATACTATCTCCAAAATTATAAAATTCTCACAAACTGTACCAATTCTGAATGGGAAAGCATTTTTAATATAGTAAAGAAAAATTGAAACTTAACTTTATACAAATGAGATTTAAAAAAAACTTTTATTTAAATTGTAAAATTTAACAAAAGACAAGTGACAATATACTGTTTTCAAAAAGCTTTTTTAATCCGAACTAAAATTATATTTAGATTAACATTATGTTTAGATGTTTAGATTAACAAAATTAATTTCTTTAAGACTGCTTTCGCATAATTATTATTTTATCACCTTAACTGCATTTTTTTCGTGAAATTTACAAATCTTGTGTACCACTAAGTATCACGCGAGGATTACAGAAGATGATATATGTATGTATGAAAATGATGTATTTTATAAATATTTAACTTAAAAATACACATCATTACATTATAAAATAAAATAAAATAAATTAAATAAAAAGATTTAATAAACATCAAACAATAAAAGGAATTTAAGAAACATCAAAATAAGAATTAACAAAATTACAAAATGCTGTAAAACCAGGTTTTTTTTTTAACAAATTGACAAAAATTTAGTGGCCATTTGACTTTTTGAAATGAAAGTTATTTCCTTAAAATTCTTCAACGATGTTCAAACCTTTTAAGTACATTAAAAAAATTTTAATTAGTTAGATTTCAATGAAAAACAGTTTTTAAAATTATGCTGATTATTTATGTAACAGTCTTTTAATCTCATTAGATAATAAATAATAATTTACTTACAGGTAAATGTGCTGAACCAATCAGCAGTGATACGGGTGAATTAATTTGTTATTAGAGAGTTTTTGCATACCGTACGTTAGTTACCGTAGGACGTCCGTTAGCTTTTTCTCCCTAGCGCGCATGCTCATAGGAAATTATGCTTCCTATGAGCATGCGCGCTAGGGAGAAAAAGCTAACGGACGTCCTACGGTAACTAACGTACGGTATGCAAAAACTCTCTATTGTTATCTATAAATAACTTTATTTATGTCGAAATCATTCTAAATTTCACTGAATGGTGACATCATGACTGGTGTGCTTTACAATTTATAATACTACATTCAATGTTAAACTTGGATTTAATTATTGATTTAAACGAATTACGACACGGTTTTTTTAAACTCTGACTCTGTATTTTATCAAAAAACAAAAAAATTAGCCCCCCTCCCTCCATCAGCTTTGACACTTTAATAATTTTTAATTTTAAGTAAAAACAATATATAAATAGATTTTTTATCAAAAATTAACGTATTCAAATTATTACAAATAAAACGTTTAAATGTGAGAATTTAATATGAAATCAAAAACAAAACTCATTGTACAAACATTTAACCTTGAATGGCAATCTGACATTAAAGTCGAAAATTTAGAAAAAGTCCATTTGTAAAAAAATTATAAAAATAATAATCTAAATACTTTTAGACACAACATCGGCATTATTTGTATGTATAAATAAATTCCAACAAAATAACTTAATATATTTATATTTTAATAAAGTATCCCAAATTATAATACTATGGTATTTCATCGTGCTGTTTCAACATGTAATGCTTCAATTTTATTATTATAGAAAAGACAGTTGCTATTTTCTACAGATGAACTTCTTCAATGGCGCAATAGCCCCATGGTGGGCCAAAACCATGTGCCTACTGGAAAATTTCGAGACAGATGTTTTCTTTTTATGTGTTAGGATTGTCAGCCCAACGCTCTGCAATCATATTAGACTGAGACCTACGGTTTAAAGTGAATTCCGAAAAACTAAACATCCCTGGAACTTCCGGGAATCGAACCCGAAACCTGTGGCACCGAGCGTCAGAGTGCTACTCTCCAGATGAACCATTGATAATATAGTATTTCTCAAATATATCTATGCTACTGAAACTTTTTTTCATATTCTAATTAATCACTGGTTATTTTCTATTTCATTATGGGCAGATCAATGTTTATCTTTAAGGTGATGAACTTAGGGGTTGTAAAATGCTCGTCTTTAATATCTACTTCCAATACGCATAACTTCTCACAATTTGAGAACTAGTGCTTTTTAAAGCATCCTTTAAGGAATAGAAGTAAACAAATCGTGCATATCTAACGAAATGTTAAAAATGTATTCTAGAACATGTATTCTATTAATATGATAATAAAATTACGAACAATTAAAAATTAGAAATCATTTTATCTAATTTATGAATGTCCGTACAATAATACGATATACTGATCCTGAATTCCTAATTACGTTATTCTTTTATTTCTATTGTTGTTGCTTCTTATCCCACTTGGTCGACAGCAACACCTAGACCAAGTCCATGAACCCGTGTGGTCTCATGGAAGGAGGAAAGAGGGAAGCTTCTGTTGTAATGGAGCATTCGTAGATAGAAAGATTTAGATATGATAGTCTAGTCTAAATTAGTCTGATAGTCTAACTAGATCTGATAGTCTTGATAACTTAATATCTGATTTGGCTCCATGTCCATGAAGAAGGAGGACAGTACCTTCTTGAAGGACTTCTGGAAATCGCGTATCGTATGGAAGAAAACCCGGAAAATCCCACCAGGTAGTCCGACTAACGAGGCAAGATGCTGAATATCACAAACGGCATCCAGACCCCTCGTTTTTTGAAACAGTGTCTAAAACAAAGTCGCTAGCGGATTGAACCTCGGCCCTTATGCTCACCAGCGGCGCACCTTGCCACTGAGCAACGAGTCGGGCATTTTTTTTATTATTTATTTCATAAACTAATAGATAATTGGCGCTGAAGGCATTAACAATCGACAAATGCTTATTTCAGAAGTTCATAATGTGTTTTATGGCATTTCCAAAAACATGTTCCTCTTAGAAATTGCTCTCAACAAAGTAGATGCTGTAGCTATTGCTAGAAAATGAATTAAAATGAGCATGCCTATTTTATCTAAATATATTTGTGAATAGGCATTTTTAAGTATGCATAATAAAAAATAGTCAATAAAAATCACCTGAATAAATTTTTTGGGACTTGGTTACTACAGCAAACTACTGCTTATAACACATTATTTATCTTTCGTTACACTGTCTACAAATTGCATTACATTATAATAATAGGAAATATAATATAATGTAGTAGACTTGTGTAATTTATTATAATCTACCAATGACTTGTGAAGGTAAAACACTATAAGAAATTAATACCACATAATGGTAAAACGCAAAGGAAATAAAAATGAAAATTTCACGCATTTTTTTCATACATAAACATGTATGTTTGTAACGCTACTAAAATAAAGAGGTTAGAAAATGAAAGCAAAAGATAGTTTATTGCAGGAAAATTCACTAAGAAATACAAGATCTAGATCTCGTTGGACCAGCTCTTGCGGGAAAGCACGATACAATTCGATGGGGCATTGAAACAAACAGATATCTTATGATATCATAATCTCAATAACTGGAAACATGCCGTTAATTAGACCTAACTCCAAAGCAGCCCAACTTGTCAATTTATTCTAAAAATTTAAAATCGGTGGCAAATCTGTGGATCAGACATGCCACAGATTTGTCACCGATCAGATACTGCTAATATTGAGGAGGCATTACTATGACACATTTTCTGTTTGTTACTGAGTGTTAACGATGTAAAAATCCTCCTGGAAGTCCTTCCATGAGAAACAACACATATTGTCATAAAAATACAGCACGGCGATCATGGTGCCGTGGATTATTCCTATAGGGGATTGAAAATCGCATGCGATGGCCTTCCCTGAAATCAATCCTGATAACGACACCGTGTGTTCCTTTAAAAAGTATTAATCATAGAAGTATTCAAAACGAGGCCTCGAAATGCATACTGTCATCAGAACCCAAAATGATTCGTGATTAGCCAAAAACGATCTGTCCCTCACAGTTCTTTTTTATTTCCAATGGAAAAACAAGTACAAGTAAAATAATAATAATAATAATAATAACAAGGAAAAAAACACAAAAGAGTAAACGTCCAAAAAATGCAAAGATGACCGATGCCTCTGCCTTAAAGAATTCTCTCGCACGCCAGTAAAGCGCTATCTCCGAGTCGCCGTCAAGTACCGCACATCGTTGGAGGTGGTCTCTGTTCATTGGGTCTGTTGAACCACATAGGGGGCAGCCAGCGTTCGAAAAGAGTTTAATGCGATGGAGATGTTCTGCTAGACAGTCATGGCCTGTCAGAAGTCGGAATTGGGCGACAGCATGCCGTCGCGGGTTGCTGGGTATTGCTAAACCAACTATTGCTATTGCTCTCCAACGCTTTGACTTAATCCCATCTTGGATTTGTAACTTGTGGCTTTTAGTCATTATTTGTTTGTTATATAGTTTTATAGAATGGAGTGACAGTGACGAAGATCTCATTTGAAGTAGTTTTCAGCCTTTTTTTGCTAGACAATCGGCCTGCTCGTTCCCAAAAATGCCACAGTGACCAGGTATCCACTGAAGTACCACCCGTTTCATTTTTAAAGTCAGTTACTGCATATGATTTTGACACAGGGAGATTTCCTCTGATGAAGGTGGCTTGTTTGAACTTAATAGCCTGAATTGCGACTTGTGAATCAGACAAAATAACCACTTCTCTCCTCACAGTACAATCCCACAAAGCGATGCACTACTACAAACATAGGCGAAGATGAAGGTTGCCAAGGCAAGGTTGTAATGGGCGCCGCGATAGCAACTGATGGTCAGCCAAATAACTTGCTGTGGTATGGATTGACACAATAATAGATACAGATCGTGCTGCTTCTGTGCAATGTTGGGCAATGATATATTCGACCGCGTGTCTGCTTGTCGGCCAATGATATATTCGGCAGTGTGTGTGCTTGTTGGCAATGATGTATTCGGCAGTGTGTGTGCTTGTCAAACAATGAGACAGTCCTTCCAATTGTTGTTCATTTGAAGGAATCATGATCTAGGTGTATTGGAACCTCTGGTCCAAACATTTTCTTTTGTTCTTTCTCTTTCAAACCTTGTTAGTGTCTTATATTTGCTTCGATGATGGCGAAGAGCATATCTAATTATAAAGTATCGTTCTGCAATAGACGAACTGCATCCAAAGTACCTTAGAGCGATTATTTATATACTGGGGTGGACGCCCATCAACAAACCTCGCAAGTCTAACATAATGAGTAATCATGCTATAATTTTAGATATTTACAAATATGTTAAATATAAAACTTTATGCTAAGTTTCGTAGTGGTCCGGAAGACTCCTTCTTGATATGCTGAATTTTATGGAAATAGCTGTATATAGGACAAAATCACAGGAAATGTAATAAACAAAATAAAAACAAAGGATAGCGGACAAAAGACTTATCAGAAACACAATAACAGTTTTAATATAAAAAATAACATTCGAAAGCTATTAAAATAACGTTTCCATTATTTAAATTTTTATTTTTACACCAAAATAAGATTACCAACAATAGAAAAATTGGAGAATATATATGTACATAATATCCTGAGGGTACGAATTCCTTGATAAAGATATCTCCTCAGGGTGTTATAATTGATTTCTTTTGAGATTTTATAAATAATTTCTATTGGGGTTTTTTACTAACTTTGTGTTTTACACATTTACTGGACAATTTTTCCTTTTCAACTTTTTTCAATTTCCATCACATCATGTTATTGTATATTTTCTATAAATTTAAGTGTTCTTTTTTATCTACTTAAGCAGTGTTGGCAGTTCACCATTTAGGTAGTTGTCCAATGATTTTCAGTTTAGTTGATGCAGCTTATATGCAATACGGATCTTATTTCATCCTTTTCAATAGTTTTTAATATGGACACTTCATGAGTTTTGTATAGCGAATTCTATTATGGTGTAGCGAATACTGATGTTGCTTTTGATGTGCAAAATGGCCGAGTTTCTAGTCATTCTTTGTCAGTTCACTTCTGATTTTGTATTTATATATGGTGTACTTTATGTATATATATATATATATATATATTATACATAGGTCCGCTAATCTCAGAAGAAACATAGGTATTTTTCCTTTAGGCGGGGAGCAAGTTATAAATCGCTAAATCACGACATCATTTCTTTAATTTGTGCACATAAAAAAAATTAATTTTAAATCAGATATTCTGCTGACAAAAAACATCTGTTTTATTTTCGAAATTGATTATATTGCTGATTCTTTACGTCGTCACCAAAACGAAAAATCTAATGTAAGAGAAACTGACACCCGTCTGACAGATAAGTACAAAAACATATATCAGAAATAGTAATAGAATACCGCAAATAATTGGCATTAAAGAAAAACATATTTTTTCATTTCGGCTTATATACGAGTTTTGAATTTTGGTAAATTTTTGAAGAAAAAACACACCTTCGACTTATATTCGAAAAAATATGGTATTTGTTATTTTGTGTTTCTACATTTTCTGTGATTTTTGTCCTACATAAATGGCTATATTTCATATTTTATATAAAAGATATACATATAAAAGATGTCGCTAAATCGCTACTTATTGGGACTAAGCATGAGAATGGCGATTTAACAAGCTTGGACTATGTATGTTGAATAAAAACATTTATTTAATAGTAGTGGAAAATATGTTCACACAGTTAAGTAACAATTATTTACCTTTATGACTGATTTAAATATACCAATGAATATTCAACGCAAAACGAGACTAATTGTGGTCATAATCACATATAAACTGAAAAGTCTGGTATCTTAATCTGGTGTGCGTTTTTGGCAACCCCATAAAATTCGTAAAGAACTCATGAAACAGATATTAGAGCACAGCAAATAGAATGAAGAACATGTGTGGGTATAAGGGGAAAAAAACAACCTAGGTAGGTTTTTTTGTTCATGAGCTTGGATGAGGAAAAAAATGGTTTCATTTAATCTCACTGTCATATAATTAAATATAGCCTTTTTCGTGTGAATGAAATTATAATTAATAATTATATTAATTGTTTATAAATTATATTAATATATATTTAATCTGCAATTATGTATAGATATAACAAATTGATTGTTTTAACATAACAATTTCTTTCAAGGTAAATAACATTAGCATTCACAAAAACAAATTTTTAATAGTAAAATTGGAATTATCCTGTGCTTAATAACGTATTTGACTGTTATTTAATATGCCTGAGAAAATACTCATGTATTATTCCTGTGCATTTTTTATTTGATTTTAGTATAAACAAGTTACTTTAATTTTATTTAATGCATTTGCTTTAATCTTGTTAGCATAGGCGGAAAGTCGGAGTCGAGATCAAGAAGTCGGGAGTCGAGCATTTTTTTAGGGAGTCGGAGCCGGTTTAAAAATCCGACTCCCAGCTCTTTCATAAAACTAATTTTTATTTTTTCCAAAATTCTTGGTATTAATGTTAATATTAAATGTTAAGGAAGCAATTCAATTGTATACTTTCATAATACAACCAACAGAAAAGACAATTATTACTTTAGAAGCAAGCCGAGTAAGTGTTCAGTGTTGAGAGATTTTCATGAGGCTTATAAAAAGCTATCTTGGGTCAATAATGTAGATGCTATTGTATTATTAAGAACAAAAAATAAGTTTTATTATATTACAAACATAGCATCCTTGTGATTAGAATGTAATTTTTTTTCTTGTCTTTACTATTCTATGTTACTTAAGTACCTGGTACTGTTATTTTTATAAAATATATATATTTTCTGTAAATAAATTTAAAGTTTAAAAATGCCTTTTTTCAAGTGAGTGAAAATACTGCACCTTAAAGTTAAAAACAAAATACTTATTTATACAAAAACTGTTTTTATAAGTAAACGAGTTCAATAAAAATCATTGAATTTATATCACAAATTCAAAATTTCTCTAGTAAAGATCATAATATTTTTCTTCAATCTATTGGCAGATTCCGAAAGATGAGATGTTTCTTTTTTACGGGGTAGGGTCGTCAGCCTTACTTCCAACGCTGTACAGTGATATTAGACCAGGACCTACGATTTAAAGTGGATTTCGAGCCACTACAAACATCCACGTCACCACCAGGGCTTGAACCCTGTGGTATCGAGCGCCAGAACACTAGTCACTCGGCCATCAGGGCCCAAAAATCATAATACATTAAATTAAAATTACGGAAAAGGGCCAGGAGTCGGCATAAAACTCAGGAGTCGGAAATCTTTTGGCCGACTCTACCCTCCTTCTTACTGGAAAAATGGGTTCATGGAATAGGAAGGGTTCAAAACTCCTGCTATAGATTCAATATCCAACCTAGCACTTCACTGAAAAGATTTACACATCCCAGTTTGTATTAATGAATGAAATATATAATAATATTTGAGTGTTTACTTCTTCTATTAGACTAGAAGAGTTAGAGTATGTTTCATTTTCTCCTAATTTATCAAAATGGGATTTAAAAAAAAACATTTATCTATCTTGTGGCAAGTTAAAGCTAAAATACCTAAAAGGAAAGACGTACTGTTATCTGCATAATTAGAATTCAAAAACGGTGGAGCGTGAAAAGATAAAAATAAAGGTGTGTTGAAGAGGTATTTCTTAGTTTTAAAAAATTTAACTTTAATAAGTAAATAGAAAAATTAACAAACAATAATATAGTTGAACTTTATGTTGCAAATAAATTTCAATTGTCATAAATTTCTCAGTAACTAATAATTTTTTCTGGTTGATGTGAATTTCCTGATTTTAAATCTAAAAATCCCAAAGATAAGGGATCCTTTTACGATAACTTATTTATGAGAAAGAGTTTTCCCACTAATGTATGAAATTTTAAATTTTGAGTTAAATGAAATTTTTCAATGCATTTTTAAATTGAATTAAAACATTAAATCGACTGTGACATTTTTTTTTTTTTTTTTTTTTTGTTCTAATGCAGCTGGCAAACACTTAGACAATTTTCTTTGATGCCTTAAGGCAAGCATTGCGCAGACGTTACTCACTTCGCCGCGCGCTTTGAAGGCTAATAAAAAATTTTTTATTGTTGCCATTTTATTGAAGAGATTCAACGTGAATCGCCGCGCGCTCTGAAGGCCATCCCTGCCGATGACTTTTTAGCATGCAATGAGGATTGGAAGAAAAGTTGGCATAAGTGCATTGTGTCCGGAAGGGATTACTTTAAAGGCGATGAAATAAATCTGGAAGAATAAATAAAGAGTTTTTGAAAAAAAAATAATTGATCTTACTTTTTGGGCACAGTAGTATAGTTATGCTGATTTACTCACAGATACTATCCAGCCCGCCTGTATAATAGCTCATCAGGAGTTCCTAATGGATGTGAAGTATTTTGCAAATGTATTTTTTGACGTCCCTTTACTTTTTTATTAATTATGTCATTCATTTATTATGTCTTTTAAAACATGAGATGTAACTGTGAAATTAACTGTGAACCTCTTATTATTTATAAATAAGAGGTGCAAGTACCTTTATAGGTATGCAATTTTTACTGCTTTCTCCAGTCAAATGTAATATTTGACGTTCCTTTACTTTTTTACTAATCATGTCATTTATTTTGTCGAAATATTAAAATGCTGCTTTTAACATTTTTTTTTAATAAACGAATAAAAGTATTTCGTTTCGTACAGAGTTAAAATAAAACTTTCGATAGATAATTTATTTTTCAGCGACATATTAAAGCAAAGAATAATTTTATTGATGCAAACGATAAATAAACCCTATTCCAAACTGATGCCATTTTTTTTTAAATTTAAATTCGTAGAGAAATCGTTACAAAGCTATCTGAACACTCTCTTTACAAGTTTGCTAAAATAAATAAGAAAATATTAAGTAAAATATACTTCTAACATTTAAATATTTAATTTTACTTTCGTATTATACAAAGATCCTTTTATCCTTTCTACTGAATTCTAATAATAGCTTCTTTTAAATATTAGAATTGTCCTATCTTTGATCTTGACTGAATTATAACATTTCCCACCACAGAAAAACTTAAACTTGAGGAAACAAGAATGAATTTAATTCACAAGTCAAGGTTAAAAAAGAAACAAATCAAAAGGAGAATAAAGCTGATTCAATCTTGCTAACAAACATCATGCTCATATTTTAAAAATTACAAGTTTTACAAAAATTTCATGGGATAATATACCTTTACACTGAAGTGACAAAAGTCATGGGATAGCAATATGCAAATTTTCAGATGGCAGTAGCATCGCGTAGAACAGGTATAAATGCGCAGTGCTTTCGCAGAGCTTTCATTTCTGTTCAAGTTATTCATGTGAAGAGGTTTTGACGTGATGATGACCGCACGACGGGAATTAACAGACTTTGAACGCAGAATGTTAGTTGGAGCTAGACGCATGGGTCATGCCATTTCGGAAATCGTTAGGGAATTCAACATTCCCAGATCCACTGTGTCAAGAGTGTGCCGAGAGTATGAAATTTCAGGCATAACATCCCACCATGGACAGCGCAGTGGTCGACCGCCTGCACTTAACGACCGAGACCGGCGACGTCTGCAAAGAGTCGTAAATTCTAACAGACCAGCAACACTGCGTCAAATAACCGCAGAAATCAATGTGGGACGTACAAGGGACTTGTCTGTTAGAACTGTGCGGAGAAATTTGGCTTTCTCGGGCTATTCCAGCAGAAGACCGACTCGAGTGCCTTTACTGACAGAACGACATCGCTTGCAGCGACTCTCGTGGGCACGTGAGCATATCGGTTGGTCCCTAGATGAATGGAAAACCGTGGCCTGGTCCGATGAGTCACGATTTCAATTGGTAAGAGCTGATGGTAGGGTTCGAGTGTGGCGCAGACCCCACGAAGCCATGGACCCAAACTGTCAGCAAGGCACTGTTCAAGCAGGTGGTGGCTCCGTAATGGTGTGGGCTGTTTTTTCATGGCATGGACTTGGTCCTCTGGTGCGACTGGACCGAACATTAACTGGAAATGCTTATGTTCAGCTACTTGGAGATCACTTGCAGCCATTCATGGACTTTATGTACCCAAACAACGATGGGATTTTTATGGATGACAATGCGCCATGTCACCGGGCCACAACTGTTCGCGATTGGTTTGAAGAACATTCTGGACAATTCCAACGAATGATCTTGCCACCTAGATCGCCCGACATGAATCCCATCGAGCATTTATGGGACATCATCGAGAGGTCTGTTCGTGCCCAAAATCCTGCACCATTAACGCTTTCACAATTATGGACGTCTATCGAGACAGCATGGCTCAATATTCCTGCAGAAGACTTCCAACGACTTGTTGAGTCCATGCCACGTCGAGTTGCTGCACTTCGCCGGGCGAAAGGAGGGCCGACACGATATTAAGAGGTATCCCATGACTTTTGTCACTTCAGTGTATAATTTCAACAGTTTATACAGTATACTAGCTAAAAGTACACCTACATCACAAAATATAAAAAAAATCATTTAGGTACATACATTTTTTTTCGTAACAGAGCTATTGCAAGTTTCTGTAAAACTTAACTTTCAGTTAAAATGAGGAGTTGTAAATTTTATACAAAACAAGTAAGTACATATAAATATATAAAAATGTCCTATTTATATTTTTAAGAGTTAAAACCATGAATAATATACTCTTCTTTAAACATTATCTGGTACAAAATGTTTCACTTTGAATTCTTCTCGTTTTCGACATTCTAGCATGTGAGAATTTGTAATACTTCGAAATCTTTCACAATAAAATATTTTATTGAGTACTAAACCTTATAAAGTTTTAACTTTAGATAATGCACCGTATGTCCATTCAACTGCACCGAGATATCTGTCTATATCTATCTTCATAGATATCTGTTAGATGGACATATCCACAACAGATTTAATCAGATTCAACCATTGAGACTTATTGTAACAGCAAAAGCTAATTGTAGTGGAAATTGCATTCTTGAACAATTAACATTTCCATTTTTCCAAAATTTCGAAATTGGTGGAATCGGAACATAACCACTATTGTCATAAATTGCATGTATGTAATTTTCAAACTTAATCATTATTATTCCAGGCATCTGATCAGGTGGATTATTATTTTTTTCATAGATAATAGAGAGTTTTTGCATACCGTACGTTAATTTACCGTAGGACGTCCGTTAGCTTTTTCTCCCTAGCGCGCATGCTCATAGGAAACATTATTACAGATACGCATGCGCAGTTTCCTATGAGTATGCGCGCTAGGGAGAAAAAGCTAACGGACGTCCTACGGTAACTAACGTACGGTATGCAAAAACTCTCTAATGTCTTTGACATAATCCACGACCCCTTTATGGATCTTGTTTCAATCCACAGATTAAAATGTAGCATAATTTTAGATCCAATTGATGAAACTAAAAAGTGGCTCAAGTCTATCTGATAACTCAGCAGTTACAAATTTTTCTCTAGAACATTTATGAACAGCTGAAATGTATACAACTGTTTGACGCAGTGGATAAAGGAAACCTATTTTTTACGAATGTCATATACAACTTCCTATAGTCTACTCACAATCTAGTTATGCTGTCAATTATTAAGTACCTGTCTTGATTTAACCATGAGAGGAAGATTTGGCATTCAAGGACAAAGATAAATAAATTATTTTCTCTTGTTTAGATTTAGCAGTAATTATTTAAAATAACTCAGTTTGACTAAAATGAAAGCAAAATGCTTAAATATGATACCATTAACATGTGATTATTAATAATAAGTCATTCAAGTACATAAAATATGAGAAACTAATAAAAATATTAATATTTTAAACAATAAAAAATAGTAACTAATTTAACTTTCTTTGTAGAATATTCTGAATTTAAACACAATGAGGAAAAATAATTATAATATATAATTAATATATACAACTAGTTTCTTTTTAAAGAAAAATAACAACAATGTTATTTGAAATCACGTTTCGTTACAAGGAAAGAAAGTTATTAATGTTTGAAAATGGTTTATCTGTAATTTTAACTTTTAAAGCAGCTGGAAACACCTTTGGTGGAAAAACAGATGCCATATAAACACCCAGAATATAAGGACTGCACCACTTTCAACTGAATATATATACAAAGCAGATGTCGTAATGACCTCAAAAACAATCGAAAACTTTGTACGATGCTCTTGGTTTGAAACACTAACAATATGCCAGGGCAGCTATTGATTCGTAACACTTTGCCAAGATGAATTTTTATTTCGGATGACAACTATATGTCAGGACAACTTTCAACTTTTGGAGCATTAACTATATGTCAGAGTGGCTTTCAGCTTTCGGAACACCAATTTCCAATATTATGTATCAGATTGATTCGAGGATAGAGACTTCAAAACAGATCGGTAGGTCAAAGCGACTTCATCACTTTAGAATTCCACATTTATATAGGAGGGTATATTGGTGTCTAGGAGAATTTAAAAAAAAAAACGGACTGTTTGTTTATTTTCCATTTTTTTAAATACACACTATCTGTATTTACATATTCACAAAAAAGCTAATTAAAATTTACATCTTAATAAGTTACAGCTGCCATTTTCGAGCCCTTCCCTCTTTTCACCTCTTCCCAGAGTTCAGTTTATAAGGGATCACATGACTTTTATTTCAAGCAGACCATCAGGTGATGCTATCTGTAGATATTGTAAATAAAATTCTACATCCATGTGTAGTATTTACGAAAAAAACACAATTTTATTCTTTTTTGCAAAATTAATTATCGATAACACACCTAGACATTAATATATATTATTGTTAAATTTCAAAGTAGGTTTAGCAGTTCTTGTAAAATGTATGAAAAATGAAATAATTGCTACTTGGGTTTTGCTTCTTTCGTCTAAATTATTTTAACTTCGATTGAAAATATAATAATATGATTTACTCGCCAGGTAATGAAAATAGTATGCTATTAATTTATAATAGCCAATATTCCAGGCAAAATATTTTTATGAAAAATTCTCCATATACTACAATTCTGAACATATGACTTGGAGAGACAATTTCTTTTGTCACTATGTATGTACATATGAAATTGTAATAATCTACATTTTAAGCTCAAATTACAAACTACAGCTATGAAATTTGCTATTGATACTTAACTTGCTTAACGCTCATATGCAAATAGTATTTTGTTTATTTGTTTGCATTTGCAAAAGACGATGTAGAAAAAAATAGTTCTTGTACAGTTGTGACTAACTTTTGTAGAAAAAAATATTTTTAACATAACGAAAACCTTTCACGAACGACATAAAAAAATACCTGTTTTGCATTTATCTGGCGCAGGGATGTTGTTTCCCCATAGATAAATTTTAAAATATATGTAGGTGTATGAAGAATAATTCTTTTGATGAAAAATTAAAACATAATATTATTAGGCTCTAATTTAATAAAAAAAATTTAATATTAGAAAAATTCAATTTCAATTTATTCAATATATTCCAATTTATTGCAAACTATAGAAGATAAGAATTTATTCCAATAATGTGGCAGCCTTGTTGCAGTAATTTATATAATTGTTTACTTATTATCCTATTAAAAAAGTTAATTCTGTTAGCTATCAGAATATTAACCATCGGTGAATGTTTGCTACAAGAATTAATTACATATTTAATGCGATTGCCAAATCAATGTTATAATTTAAAATTATCCTGTAGCATGTAGCTGTTTTGTTGTTTAACATTTAAGAAAGTTTAACCTCACGAAAGTTTTCGCTTATGTGCGATTAATTGGAAGAAATACTAATTTTTGTTTCTAAATAAACATCAGCCAATGAATTTTGGAATTACAACTATCAAAATTGATTTTTGAAATTCAATAATAGTAAAAAAGTATTAATTTTTTTTTCATAAAAACTATTTTCAATTTTTATTTCAGCTTTTAAAATTAGTAACAATGTATTTTACACTTATTATGAAATAATTACAGTGGTATTAATATTGTGATAAAACAGAAATTACTAATTTAGAAGCATATAATTAATTTTTTAATTTTGTAATTTCTTGGCGGACATTATACACAAATTATTTACTAAAATTATTTAGCCGGTTAATAATGGATGTATTGAAATTTAGTTTTTCAATGATGTTTCACGCTTGTTATTTTATTTTATTTAAAATATTTTGGCTATTTTCAGACGAAAGATGTCTTAATACAATGCTGTCTTTATAAAACAAATACAGAAAAAAAAATTAATAGACAAACTCATCCTTTAAGAGGGAACTGGAGCAAATAATTGAAGCGATTAAAAAAATATTCAATTTGATGACACTTTAAATTCTTGAACTCATTGGTTTTTAAATTAAAAAAATCTTCAAAACGAAAGATTTCATTCGTACAAATTACAACCAATAAATGAATTCTAAACGATTCTTTTAGAAAAGATTTAGAAATAAAGATTATACTACAATTATCAAAGGAATTTAATTATTGGAATTAATTAGGTTCTGTTATGGAATAAGTTCTCTTCTAATAAAAACTCACTGAGTTTCTTTTTTCTAGCTTCCAAATGATCTTCTTCCATAAATATCTAAACACTTGTGTTGATAGTTGCCATCTATCTATGATGTTGACCAGATCAAGGTCACTGAACTTCATTAGTTTTGATTTTATTTTTGTAAATGGCTTTTTAAAAGAGATCGAATGCATCTGGTTTTCAAAGCAAATTACCGAGCTCAACTTCAAAATAATATTCTAATATTTGCTTAACTGTAACTTTTTTCGAAGTAGTTTAGTTGATTTAGATAGATGTTGAACGATAGATTCTAATTATGAATATTAGCAACTTTTGAAAAATAAGGTAAAAAATATTAGAGTAAAAGTTTAAAAATTATTTAATGTACATTTCTTTAAAGGTTTCTGAATTTTTGATTTAAAAAGCATTCGCAATTACAAACATTAGGATAAAAATAGGATGAAAAGCGAGAATTATGAGACTTAAAAATAATTTAAAATATGTTTTTTTTCACGATGATATTTTTCAGCGCGAAAGTATTATCAGTAAAAAATATTCTGATGCCTTTTTTATATCTTTAAAAATACGTTGACTTAAAGCTTTGCAAACTGTCATTTTTCCAAATGATTAAAATTTTATAAAATCACAGCGTTTTCGAATAAAACTTTTTCCAGCAGAATGCTAGTATCGAAAATTGGAATTAGCATATAAAACACAATAGTTTTAAAAATGCTTATATTATCAAAAGTAGAAAAATAAATATCTAGCCAATGCATATTTAAGAATTTTTAAATCTTTTGAAGTTTCTTTTTAGCTTTCGAGAAACAATAATTGCAACAATGAATATTTTCAGAGCTCACTTCCTTTACTTGTTTAGACAATGATAGAATTCTTGGCGGGTATTATATACAAATTGTTTACTAAATGTAATTAGCCGATTACCAATTAATGTATTGAAATTTAGTTTTTGAATGATGTTTCAAATTTATTATTTTATTTTAATAAAAATATTTTGGATATTTTTAAACGAAGTTGTCATAATATAATTTTTTATTTTAATTAACAATTTTTATTTAAATTTTATTCATTGTTTAGACATTGGTAGAATTCTTGGCGGACATTATATATAAATTGATTACTAAATTTATTGAACCAACTAATAATAGATGTATTGAAATTTAGTTTTTGAATAATGTTTAAAGCTAATTATTTTATTTTATTTCAAATATTTTGGATACTTTTAGACGAAAGCTGTCATAATAAAATGTTTTTATTTTAATTAACAATTTTTATTAAAATTTTATTCATTGTTTAGACAATGATAGAATTTTTGGCGGGCATTATATACTAATTATTTATTAAATGTATTTAGCAGATTAATGATTGATGTATTGAAATTTAGCTTTTAAATGATGTTTAACACTAATTATTTTATTTTATTTAAAATATTTTAGATATTTTTGGACAAAAGATGTCATAATACAATGTTTTATTTTAATTAACTTTATTTTAATTTTTATTTTTATTTTATTCATTATTTTGAATCGTTGACAATCATTTATAAAATGTATTTCATATGACATTAATCATTAAATTTTTACGCAAGTAGATAACCGGAAGACTTTCTAATATAATTATGCCTCAAAATGATAATACAGAAAACATGAATAAGCATAGCTTTAACAATCCTTCCTTTATCGCAGACAAAAAATCAATCAAATGTCTAATCCACATATATTGGCTTACCATAATTTAAGACTTTTTTTTTACCACAAATGTGCAAAAAAAAAAAATTTACAATGAAGATTAATAAACACTTAAATGAGAAATTGCTCAACGCCATAGTTATTACTGGGCCAATTATCTTTTGAATTTAACAAAAGAAAAAGACGGAAAAACATTAATCTTAGCTATCATTTAACTAAAACAAACGCTTTTCAGTTATAAATAGGAAATTTTGGACTGATGTACGCTTAGTAATCACGCTTACTAAAAGATTCGCTGTTGAGCTGTCATTTGAACAGAACGCTTTCAACGCATCGTTAAGTTAGCTTTTGGCCAAAACAAAATGCAAGCTCGTGAAACTATCACCTAGTGGAATCGTCAATGAACCGTCAGAGTAGAATTTTAGTTTTATTTAACACGGGACATTAAGCAACAATTCTATCCTTATTGTTCAAAACTAATGTTCATTTCCGTATAGAGGACATGATTGATTGCGTTGTTGCAGCGAAGTCATTGAAATCGCAGAAAAAATACAATTCGAATTTTTTAACTGATGACACAGCCCAAAAATAACGAAATGTCGTTGTGACCGCAATTTAGAATGTCATCACATAGGCCTGGAAGAACATTTATTCCATGCAACAATTTTCTTTCAACCGCTTCAACGATCACCATACATTAAAATAATCCTTTCTTTCGACTCACAAAAAAATATTTTATCTTTCGAGATAATAAATTAGATTTTTTTTTTTTTTTGTGTTCCAGTTAATTTTCTCCAAAGGGTATTTTTATTATTATTATTATCGCGAATGTTCTAGATTGTAGATTAACGAATTTAATGTAGCAGCATTATTCCGTTGACAGATGTATTGAAAATTAAAAGCATCTGTTCTCCCTATTTTATAAACAAATCGAATTATATTTGAAAGCTTGATCAACTGGATTTTATTGTTTTGTACGGTGATATTTTCTTTCGAAAGCAAATAAGAGATATGCTTCGCAAAGAAAAAAAAAGTGAGTTCAGGTATTTTGTGTAATGAATTTAATACAAAAAAATGACAATGCAATTTATTTTAAAATTAAAAAACTTTTGGTCTCCAAAAATAACAATTTATAAGTTATGCGGTTAGAAACGAGACAAAAATAAGTTACCAA